>JACXGJ010003411.1:0-54113 GCA_016801105.1 Esox niger
AGTGCCCAAATTTATGCACATGCCTAATTTTGTTCGAACAATCATTGCACACTTCCTGTAAATGGTATAAACTTCGTTTCACTTCTCAAATATCACTGTGTTTGTCTCATATATGATAAATTTTACTGATTTTTTTTATCCTAAGAACCAACGATTTATGAAGGAAAATCATGGACATTAACAAGGTTGCCCAAACTTTTGCAGACCACTGTACCTAAGTGCTTAAGTACAGCTCTGTAAACTGACAGCCGTCTTTTAAAGGGCAATTCCTCAACTTTACAGTGTCATACCAGTGTCAAAGGATGACACTGTATCCATAGTTGGACATTGATATTGGGTTGGACATCCTGAAATGGTTCAAATGGGGTAGAATTGTCCTTTAAGAGCTTATACATTCCTTGAAATGTTTATACAACAGTTCACTGCCAGTCATTTTAAATGTCTGACAGTTCTGGTCAGACCAGTTCAAAAACTCACTCATTTGCTTTCTTATCCAATCGTTTTTGTGTGACTGTAGGTCCTAAATGACTTGTATTCATTTATACTACAGGGTAATAGAAGGTCATTCTCAGTCCACAACAAACCACCCGACTCCAGTTACTCCACCCCCCCATCCTTCCACTCCTTCTTCAGCCACCACCCAGGCTGTGGAGGCCTCAGTCCCCCCAATCAGATCCTATTTAAGGAAATCAAGTTAAATAAACTGTGATGTGAACTCCCCAAATAAGTCCTATTATATAATGGTGAGGTTTCTTCATAGACAAGTTGCTCTTGGACGGACATTGATTCCCAAGGCCGGTGTTTATTTTCATAGCTTTTGGAACGGCCAGTAAGCTCCGAGTAGAGAGGAGATTGGAGCAGAGGGAGAGATCGGGGAATAAGGCGAGAATGGAGAAAGAGCGAGCGTGAAAGAGCGGACCGAAAAAACAAAAAAGAAAGAAATAGAGCAATTGAGGGATATTATTCTCTTTCCAATATGATGTGGTACGTTTTAAAATATGATCTTACAATGTTCCTGGAAGACCACACCAATACCGTGACAACGGTGTTCCGTCATAACCCCCTCAGTGTGGTTTTGTGAGTGAAGATTAACGACTACAAATGTCAGTGAAGACATTTTCTCATGCTTTACTTGTCTTGGTCACTACACACAGTGATAGTTCATAGCTGGGGGAATGTAGGGCTGCCCCTGTTCTCTGGCCAATTTGATAGCACCTTGGAAATGATTGGCAGACTTTATAGTTTGGACTGTATGTTTTGGTCATTGTCCTGCCGGATGATAAATATTCAACCAAGTCCCAGTCTCTTATGCAGGTTTTCTACCAAGATGTCTCTGTACTTTGCTGAATCCATTTGCCTGCTATTTCACAAGCGTTCCGAGCTTATGCATAGGACACTTTAGAGGTCTGGAAACTGTTGTATTTTCAAAAACATTTAGAATAGTGCGCTGGCTCCTAGCATTATGTTTTCTGTTGTATGCTGTATTTCAAGAAACCTTGCCCCAAATTGTTGGTAGAGATGTGATTAGTGTAGTTTAACAATTATTTTCCAGAGGACTGGTAGTTCCTCTGCAAGTGTCCACCATTGCAGAAAAGATTAAACAAGAAAAGGAACCAGACAAGCCTAGTTTGAGCAGACTGTGAATGAAAAGGATGAATGATGGTGCCCTCCCTGGATTCTAACCGGGGTCTCCCCCAAAACAGACCATGTCTTTAACCACTACACCACTAAGCTATATGCTTACAGAGGTGTGGTGTCGGTACACTTTTTCATTGTTTAACCAATTAGTCAAAACTCCACGGACCTTGAAACTAGTTCCGTAATTAGCCAACAGCTTAACCAACAACAGGTTTAACATGGTCGCTACACTACATTCAACGTGTTCAATTTTAAATAGTCTACTGAAGATGGCTAGCTAATAGCTATACAGTAAGGAAAACAATGACTCCAGGCAGATTAGTTACTTTAGAAAACAATGACAAACAATGACCTACCACTACGCAATGTGAACTACAAGGAAATCAAAAGCATTGTTTCAATGTCAAATCTCATACTACTTACTACAAGTACATGCTTCATGGATGATGGTGAAGTATGTACTGTTTTGTATATAGTAAGCTAGTATGTCAGTATTCTAACTGATTGGGACATACTACCTTGTTAGAAAATTGTGTCTCAACATTAGACAATTTTGTTTTGGATTAGTTATTGTCTTGAACTGTATAACATTTCTTATATAGTTTACTTCCACCACAAATAGCATTTGTGACCTGTTTGGCACTGGTCGTTTTAACAGCTTGTTCGGTTGGTCATTCGAACACTAAGGAAAAAAGTTATTCTGCTTTGGAAGAAGAGTCAACATTTGTTAGTCAGGCGTTTATAATTAAAAACATCTGGCAACGTTAGCTTGGCCTGGTCAGAGATTTGTTAAGAAGAGTTAAGTGTCTACAACTGAAATGGATGGAGAATCATATAACTCACTGCTCTGTGTCCGCCCAGCTGGCTCACAACCAAACCTCTTCCTCACGTTCATGCATTTGTAGGGTTGCAACAGCTTTGCGGTTGAATATCCATTGAGATCATTAAAAGAGAACAACTCAGGGCTGGATCACTGTCACATAACTTACAAGTTTTAATGACCTATGTGTGTTGTTCATATTCACATTCATCTGATCCCATTGGTGAACCAAAATGTGTTTTGCAACAGCAAAAAAACATCTCTCCGCTCCCAACTCCTGTCTCCTGGATATAGCGCACGTCCATCTCACCCTGAACGTAGCACACTCCCCAGGTCCCAATCACTCTCATTCTGATCACCTGTGTCCCCACTCTGGTTTGTGTTAATATTTTGTTCAGCTCAGTTCTCCCTAGACTTGGTGTTTTTTCGTGCCACTTACCGAGCGTTTTCCTATTGTTCTTGTATCTCTCCAGTTTTGCCTAATTCTTTGTCTCTGTCCACAGCCCATGCGCCATTGTACCTTTGTCCATTTGATCTCCATGCTCTGACTCCTGCATGTCCCTGGTTTGTGCCTTCTGGTTTTTGGATGTGTCCTGCTCCCCTCTCCCATGTTCTTAACCCTGCCTGCTGATTTTTGAGTTCACCTCTCCCTGTGTCGTATATGTAATTTTAACACAAAAAAGATCAACATCAAAATATACCAAACTTATACAGAATGATTTCCATATAAAATTATTAAAATATTCCACTATAAAATATGCATCCGAGCTGAATTGAAATCTTATCAAAAATGTCATTTTCATGGCCTTTAATTTCTTTAAAACTCGAATTTCTTTAATTTCTGTAAAACCAGTGCGATAGCCTTTTGGGGGCTCAAAGCTAAATAAAATTTGGTGGCCCTACTGGACCAGACCAACTAACAGCCTGGGGCCCCATTGCAGTCAGAGGCCCCAAGCAGCTGCTCATTAGGTCAAACTACTATGTTTGGAAATGATGCATGAAAAATATTTCAAGGTTCTGTTTAGCTATAACCAAGTTGAATTGTTAAAATGTTTTAAAATACTAGGCTCATTGAGATTTGTTTGTGATTTGATATTTTATTATGTGCCTTATCTCTGCAACACTCATGCTGAAGACGAAAAATGGAATAGCAGCGTAAAACTACACTGCTTCAAACAAGCTTCACTTTACAGATTTGACACTTTTAGTTGTGATGTAGCATGCTACTGATCAAATGCAGCTCAGATTTCATATACATTATGATGCTGTGATGGTGTTCGCCTAGTTAAACCGTGAGAAGCAAATACACTTAGGGGCAGAATGCGTTTATTCAGATACAGGGGCCAAGTCATCCTCAGTCTTCATCAACAGTATTCGGCTCTTTGTTTTGTAGTGACTTAGGTTATGTAGGAGACTCTGTTAAAATCCTATCCTCCATGTTTTGTCATGTCCTATTTTCTTTGGTTAGTTAACCAATAGACCATAGAAGTATTTCACCTCCTTTTGTAATCTCTTAATCTATTTGCCACAGTCTATTTACTATTGTCTATTTTACCACAGTACTACTGCATGTTTACTATAATCTGTTTACTTAGGTCTGTTTACTACAGTCTGTATGTAGTCTGTATTTAACAACTGTGTATGTCATTTATACAAATACCTGTGTCCCATTTATATTACTGTTTCTCTTATAGTTTTTATGAAGAAGGGTGCTGGTTAGTTTGACTGGGAGCTTTTTCACAGTCTAGCTTATATTTTTCTGACACACCAGCTGTCGTAAACAGCTTTTCTTATTCTGCAAAAAGGGTCTTATGACTGAAATGATCTGTGACCTCAATCATACACATTTTATCTGTCAACTTGGGAAATGTATCAGATTTGTGGTGCTCCATAACTTAGAATAAGGTCTATCTATGCCAAAAATGTCCAAGTACTGTAGGTTAGGCACTGTGAGGTACTGTTTATTTCACATTTTTTAATATATCTTTTCAGTCGAGTAAAGGTTACACTGAAGAAAGGTAACGAAACTCACCAAAAAATTAGGGATGCATAACATTTCCAGTGCATTCGGCAAGTATTCAGATGCCTTCACTTTCTCCACATTTTGTTGTCTTAATTCATCATTTTTTTTTGTTTTTTTTTTTTGCCATCAAACAAAACGCCATAAAGACCAAGTGAGAAGATGCTCAAATTTCTCGAAAATAAAAAAGCAAATTATTTAATGTACACAAATGTTCAGTTGGGTTCAAGTCCAGGCATTGGCTGAAACCTCAAGGACATTCATAGATCCGTCCCAAAGCCACGGATTCCATGGCTGCGTGCTTTAGCTTGTTGTGATGAAAGGTGTGTCTTTGCCCAAGCCTCAGGTGCTGTGCATTCTGGATCAGGTTTTCTTCCAGGACTTGTTGCCATATTGCTCTATTGATGTTCCCTTAATCCCGATCACTCTCCCAGTTCATGCCACTGAGAAGCATCCCCCTAAGTTGATGTTCCCATCACCAAGCTTCACCACAGAGATGGTATTTGCCAGGTGATGTATCATGTTTTTGATGGATGTAGCGCTTGGCAATGTGTAATAAATTAGATTTTCCCTTTTGACTACAGAATATTTTTTCTTTATGCTCTTTAAGTCCAGGCAGAATTTCATATGCCTCTCTGTCAGAGGTCTACGGGGTGTTCCTTGGACTTCATGTTTTTGTTAATATTCTGACTGATGTACAGTGAAGTGTACAATGTTATGACAAATTCAAGAAATGTGTTTTATAAAGCCTATCAGCAATTGTCAGAAAGTGCTTGTCAGATAATCAGCCTAAAAAACATAGTGAAAGTTGACGTTGTGTTTCCAGAGGACTACACCAACAGGCCGCAAATATAGTGAAAACAAAATGTCCCCAAATGGATCCTTGGGGAATGCCAAACTGTTTTTGTATTTATTAGAGGCCAAATTATACACACATACAAACTGGTATATTTCTGATAGCTATGAACTAAACAAGGAAAAAATATGTCTACATAGAACAATACTATGTCGCAATCTCTCCCAAAGAATTGAGTAATCAATGGTGTCGAAGGCAGCCTCGGTCAAGAAACACAAGGACAGACAAGAGCCTTTGTCTGACAATTTCAAAAGGTAATTTACCCACTTTAGAAGTGCTGTCCAAGTATTGTGAATGGATGTAAAACCAGACTGGTTTGCATATCAGAAATGTTATTTGTCTTCAGGAAGGCCGTGAATTGCTAAGAAACAGCCTTTTCTTATATTTTTGAGAGAAACGGGAGGTTCGATACTGACCAATCGATATTAAATCCATATAGATTGGAGGATTTATTGTTGCCACTTTTAGCTTGTTCTATACACAGACGTGTAAGTGCCTTTCTAGATCATGTCCAGTCCTTTGAATCGGCCACAGGTCTATTTCCTTATGAAGTTCTCAAGACATCTCGAAAGTGATCAAAGGACTCAGGGTGCCTCTGAGCTCTATTTAGTGAGTTATCACAACATGTCCAGTTACATATAAACATGAGATATTTCTGTATTTTATTTTCAATAAATTGGCACGCGTTCCTATAAATGTATTTTTGCTTTGTCTCTATCCGATATTGTCTGTATAGAATGAGGCACAAACAAATAGCTTTTATGATTAAAGAGCTCCTGAAAAAATTAAGAGACCACTGCACCTTTTTTCCTGCTTTCCAAAAAAGTTGAAAAAGAAAGTTTAGAGTGAGGAATGGAAGCGTCCAGTTTGCAGTGGTCTCTTAATTTGACCCCTTCTGTTCCTCACTCAAAACCTTCCATTTCATCTTATATGGAAAGGAAAGAAAAAGGTGCATTGGTCTCTACATTTTTTCCGGTGCTGTGAGTCATGTCAGGAGCAAGACAATTGAGGATAAAGTGAAGGGGTATGAGTCCATTCCAAAAGGCACTGTGTATACTGTTTTGTCTTTTAACAGTATGACACAAGAATGAAATCTATAACATGAATAACAATTGCAATTTCATATAGTCATGTAGTCTCTGGAGCAAGACCAATGCTTGCCAGTGATTTCTTTCATAATTACATTTTTTTTACTCTCATTTACTTAATGTTGACCACTTTGGTAGAGTGCACATCACTCAACACACAGCATTAGTTCCAAGGCAGCTTTTCATTTGTCAAGCGTTATCTTCTATGACTGAAGTGAAGGCCCGGGAGAGAGAAGGCAGAGTGACTCAGCCATTGTGTTATTGGGCTGTCTTTTTCAGTGTGTGCCTCTACTCTTGTGCTCCCAACTGTTCTCCTTTTATAAGTAAATGGTGTATTATACACTGTACTAGGGACTGCCATTAACCTTCCTCAGCTATGGAGACCATGGAGAGAGAGCCTTTCATTGCCATGGAAACTGTTAAGCGTAGTCTTTGTTTTTCTCAAAACCATATTAACTGATCCTTCCAGTTCTGTTGACCTGACTGCCTATTACTCCCCATGTAGGCTTTCAAACTATTCTTTCAGATGTTAGTTGTTATTCATCAGGTATACAAGAAATCAGTGCATGGCAAGCAGAGCGCTTTATAAATGTGGGCTTGTGAGTTTGCGCCTTGCATGCTGTATTTTTCAACTCTATTTCTCTCATTTCCTGGCATCCCTTTCGCAATTGTAGGTTGTGCTTCACTGCAACAACTCTCAGCGGACGTAGAACCGTTGATGTGGAGATATGTGTCTTCCGAAGGACATCTGAAACCGCTCAGGTTTTTACTTACGGTGGAGCTCAAGCGGTATATTTATCCAGTATCTTTATGTGCTGGAAGGAAGTCACCCTCCTCCCAGATCAATTGAGTGCATAAGCACTTAAACTGCCGCTAATATCTTTAGGTCTTGATGTATAAAGGCAAACATAATAGAATAACAATCACTGAAACCTGGATGGGACTGGCCCGTTGTACTGCCCATTGCGCACAATGACAATGGCAAGCCAGTGACTTTACCACTGCGCCATTTGGGGGCCCAAAGCTGCCCGTTTCTTCACCCGTGAAAACTTGTAGGGGTGTATAGTCTACACACTTCCCTGACACACAACTACAGAGCC
This sequence comes from Esox niger, assembly GCA_016801105.1. NCBI lineage: Eukaryota > Metazoa > Chordata > Actinopteri > Esociformes > Esocidae > Esox > Esox niger. Next base: position 7,523 of record JACXGJ010003411.1, read on the forward strand.
CCACCTGTTGGTGAATGTTTTAGTGTTATTATGGTGGGCAGGAAGCGACGGCACTTCCTCTGTTTCCCTATAGACGTTAGGCTTGTTCCCTCTACTGTACCGCTCAGCAAAACATTGACATTGGCTGAGCACTAAGACCTTGGAATAGGCAGGAGATTATCTTTCCCTAAACTCAGTGGGAAACAGACTAAACCTCTTGGGCTGTTTTTGGCCATGACAGAGTGCATACACAGGGCATGGAAGAGTGGACATAAAGAGTAGGGGGTTCATTACCAATAATAGATACATGAGTAAATTTGGTGCTTACACGAACCCATAAACCTCTCACTTGACACCCCGTTGTCATCATTTTAGTCATAATGAAGAAGCTATGCAGTCAAACAGAAGAGGTTTCACATAGTGTAAATATTACTGATACAGGGACGAATCCCCCAAAAACTGATGGACAGAGACCAGTCCCTGGGATGTCGATGGGATTAACCTGTGCCCCTCAGGAGGTTTTCTGTCCTGGCTTTACATGAAACTAGGACTTTCCGGTCACTCAGTTTCTACCTAGGTTTAGGTTTAATGGTTTATATTAGGTATGGTTTCTACAATAGAAAGGCACCCTGGTTTAGGATGAAACTTTAGTTCATGGGCTAGAACATGGCATGTTTATGACAAAAACATCCCATACTTTTTCACTGGAGGCCTAGATACAATAAAATGTGCCTTCTTTAGAAGATTGAACCCTGTCCACATCCCTTCCAGCTATGCCCTTTTCCCCTCCACTTCCTGGAGCTGAGCTCAGCACTGATAGGCCACTGCAAGCGGTGTGCCCTCTGACCCATAGGGGCGGATGAGGAAGTATCAGCCGGCTGGACTCAGTAGTGGCCTGACCCAGGGAGCAGTGAGCAAGCAATGTGTCTTCCGCTTTGCTCTGGGCCCTGCCCTCTGTATCCACTACCCTCCATGCATGTGTTTCCTGTTGTTGCGGCCCCGAACCCTGGCTCTGACAGCACAGGGCCCTTTCCTGACGTTGTTAGAAATTGGCCTGGGAATGGTTTAAATTTAGGTGTTTGACCTAGCCCCCCTGAATGGTGTGTGCCACTGTCGATACAGTTTAGCCTCATAAAAACAGGCCCCATTTTTACACCCCTGATTTATTCAGATAAAATGTTGAGCCCGCAGGGCAGTAAGCAATGTGCTGGGTTCTCAGTAACTGTCGTGAGAAGCATTTGTTCACAAGTGTGTTGTTGCATGTATTAAGTGTGTGTAGGTGTCCAGTGGTTGTGAAAATTTGAGTTAAAAAGTGAGAGAGGAAATGGAAAAACACACAGGATTTGACATGGGGTTAAAGGCTTTTCAGCTACCTAGTGAAAAATCACCTACTGATATTCCCTGCCAGGTGGGACACATTTACTTTGCTAGCTGGTCCTGCTGTTGTGGATATGGTGACATTTGACTAAGCATGCTACACATTTTACTAGTGCAATAATAACATCACTTCAGATACATTTTTTATTTTATTTTTTTCTTAGCCTGGCTTAGCAAACTTTATGTGCAGTGCCATGTTATGTTGTGCGCTAGCAATTTCTAGTGTTAATTTCAGCCTATAAGCTCAATTGTGAATGTTTTGTGGGGAATGTGTTACATCAGTGCACGTGTACCAGAAAACGTATTCCGGGTTGAGTGAGCAGTTTGATAACAATGGGAAATGGACACCACAAAATTGGGAGGGGAGAAAAAATGTGGGTAAAATATATGTTAATTGCCCTTCAAAATTACTGGCACCCTAGGGAAATATTTTCATCACTTACACTCATAACTGTTATGAATTTAACCTTTAATTGAGTTCACATTTTTCTTTCAAATACATGTGTGCAACAATTATTGGCATCCCCGCATTTAAGACTTTTGGCACCCTACCTTTGCCAAGATAACAGCTCTGTGTCTCCAATCATGGTGATAAAGTAGGAGAACACATAGGAAGGGATTTGAGACCTTTCCTACATATAGCTACACACCAGATTATTTGGAGTCCTTGGTCTTCACTTGTGTTATCTCCTCTTCAGCTCACACCACAGGTTTTCAATGGGATTAAGTTAGGTGATTGTAATGGCTATTGCGAAAGCTTGATTATTAGGTCAGTGAACTATTTTAATGTGGATTTGGAGGTATGCTTTGGGTTGTTGACGTGCTGGAAAATCCAATGACAAACAAGTTTTAGACTCCTTGCAGGGGCAGATAGGATTTGACCTAAAATTTCTTTGTACTGATTGAGCCCATTAAACAAGTTTCCCAGGGGAGTTTGGAGTGAAGCAGCCCCACAACATAACAGATTCACTGCTACACATCACAGTGTGTTCTTTTGTACATGACCATGGTTATTTTATGCCAAACACCTCTGTGGTATTTGTAGCCAAAATTCTAAAGTTTAGCCCCATCAAACCATAGAATCTGGTTTCAATCAAAGTTACAATGACATTCAGCAAACTCCTTGCACTTAGGTTTGTGGTTTGGTGACTGCAGAGCAGAGGCTCTATTTTTTGCAACCTGTCCAAATAACCTGTTTCAATGGATGTGGTGTCTGATAGTAGTTTGCGAGACTTGGTGACCCCAAGATGTAATCAACTCTTGCCACCAAAAACATCCTTCACTTTGTGTGCCTGGGGGTAAAACATACGTGTTCAGCTCCAATTATTTTACAGTGCTGAGTTATTTTCCTAATAGTGGAGATAGTTATGTGCCTGAAATACCTCTCTGTTTATAGTCATTGGCATATTTGTCAAGGTCAACAACCTTTAGTTCCATTTGATTTGTGTGTTCTCTGGCCTTTTCCATATTGTTGGTTGACAAAGGGAGTTTAGCTTGTGTCAACCCTCATAGTTATTATACCTTAGTAAAACATGATTTTGCAGATGAATAGTAAAAACCCAAATCCTCAGGTGAACTTAAAAAATGTAATCGAAATACCTATATACCATGATCAGCTAATATCCTGATAATAGCTTATCACTTATATTGCAGGTTGCCTCCCCAACATCTCCCAGAAAAGGGCAATGGGCAGCTGAGTGAAAAATTAGGGGGTTCTAGATGGGGGGTCTTTTTACCTTCAGTTCCTCAGTATCTCCTACTGAATAGACTTTCTAAAACTTGAAATGTCAAGCTATAACCCCAGGAAACACCTTGCTACCTTCTCCTCGCCACTCAATCATCACCTCCTCCCCTGTCTTCTTTCTCTGCCAATGACTATGTCAAACACTATGAATAGAAGGTTGATTACAACCGCATCACATTCACTCAGCCCATTTAAACCCAGCTCCCTCACACACCAAAGTTATGTCAGGTCATACAACATTGTTCTCCCTTCTCATCCTCCCTTCTCCGGGCCCTCTCTGGAAACCTCCCATTCTTCACTTCCACTGGTTGCCTGATTTTTAAGATGACCTGAATAGCACCCCTCCTCAGCAAACCACCATTTGAAACACCTATTTCTGTCGGCCAAACCTTTGAATTGTGGGATTGTTGATGTGCTGTAAGTTGCTTTCTGTTACCTTCCTGGCTACCTGTCAAAGGTTTTCAAATGTATTCTACTTTAAGAGTTTATTAACGCATTATTTTAATCTGTTGACTTTTTACCAAACGTTTCTACACCGGGACTCTATTTGGACTTAATTAACGGAACTACTCTCCCCTGAATACCCAAAGCTAAGTACTATTATTATGCCTTATCATTGTAATTGTTGTAGCTACAACATGGAGAACTATTGTCTTCAGTTAAAGATACCAGAGTTAGAGGCTTGGCTTCAGACACAAATGTTAGGCAAGGGTTATGTTAGTGTAGGAATGGAAAAAAGTGCATCTGTGCCACCAGAAAGAAATGAAAGTTTTATTAGCCCCCTGGCACAGCTCCTGCAGCAGGGCAAGAACTTTCTCTTGGTCACTGGGAAGAAATACCATAGACCAGATAAACCAGTGTCGCTGCTAGAGCCAACTTAGATATTCAACATGTTTTCTCCACTGGAGCCGAAGTCAAGGCCTGAGCCGTCTTCGAAGGGGAATGATTGGCAGGCCTTTTTTGCTGGTGGCCCGGAAAAACAGAAAACTTTAGTCATCGATTCCATTAGCCGTAGTATTAGACTACAGAATCAGCCGGCTCTTCTTTTATCTAGGAACATTGACAGGAGTCTCACTCCGATGGCCTCACCACGAGATAGGGTGCGGTACAGGCTTCAGGCTATTAACCAACCTTCTAGCATTGTGGAGTCTGTCGATAGCATAGCCAGAGTGGTTACATCTCAAAATGGGACTCCTAAATGTTAGGTCCCTTGCTCCAAAGGCAGTTGCAGTAAATGAATTAATCTCTGATCATGAACTAGATATTATTGGCTTGTGTGAAACATGGCTAAATCCTGAGGAATTGACTGCCCTAAATGAGGCCTCTCGTCCAGGCTATACTAGTGATCATATCCCCGGTGCATCCCCGAAAAGGAGGGGGCTTGCTAATATCTATTAAACACCACACTGGTTTCCATTCTTTTTAAGTTTTATTCATGAAAGTTATCCAGGCTGATAAATCGTTTTACATAGCTACTATTTACAGTGGGGAGAACAAGTATTTGATACATTGCTGATTTTGCAGGTTTTCCTAATTACAATGCATGTAGAGGTCTTTAATTTTTATTAAAGGTACACTTCAACTGTGAGACGGAAAACCAAAATCCAGAAAATCACATTGTATGATTTCTAAATAAATAATTTGCATTTTATTGCATGAGATAAATATTTGATACATCAGAAAAGCCGAACTTAATATTTGGTACAGAAACCGTTGTTTGTAATTACAGAGATCATACGTTTCCTGGAGTTCTTGACCAGGTTTGCACACACTGCAGCAGGGATTTTGGCCCACTTCTTCATACAGACCTTCTCCAGATCCTTCAGGTTTCGGTGCTGTCGCTGCGCAATACGGACTTTCAGGTCCCTCCAAAGATTTTCTATTGGGTTCAGGTCTGGAGAATGGCAAGGCCACTCTAGGACCTTGAGGTGCTTCTTACGGAGCCACTCCTTAGTTGCCCTGGCTGTGTGTTTCGGGTCGTTGTCACCCATCTTCAATGCTCTTACTGTTCTTGGGGTTGTACTCATCCTTCTTCCTCCAAACACGACGAGTGAAGTTTAGACCAAAAAACAATATTTTTGTCTCATCAGACCACATTACCTTCTCCCGTTCTTCCTCTGGATCATCCAGATGATCATTGGCAAACTTCAGATGGGCCTCGTCATGTGCTGGATTGAGCAGGGGGACATTGCATGCGCTGCAGGAGTTTAATCAATGATGGCGTAGTGTGTTACTAATGGTTTTCTTTGAGACTGTGGTCCCCCCTCTCTTCAGGTTATTGACCAGGTCCTGCCGTGTAGTTCTGGGCTGATCCCTCACCTTTCTCATGATCATTGATGCACCATGAGGTGAGATCTTACATGGAGCCCCAGACCGAGGGAGATTGACCGTCATCTTGAACTTCTTCCATTTTCTGTTTCTGCCAGTTTGTTGCCTTCTCACCAAGCTCCCAGCCTTGTGCAGGTCTACAATTTTATCCCTGATGTCCTTGCACAGCTCTCAGGTCTTAGCCATTGTGGAGAGGTTGGAGTCTGTTTGATTGAGTGTGTGGACAGGGGTCATTCATACAGGTAACGAGTTCTAACAGTTGCAGTTAATACAGGTAATGAGTGGAGAACAGGAGGGCTTCTTATAGACAAACCAACAGGTCTGTGAGAGCTGTAATTCTTACTGGTTGGTAGGTGATCAAATACTTATGTCATGCAATAAAATGCAAATTAATTATTTAAAAATCATACAATGTGATTTTCTGGATTTCTTTTTTTAGATTCCGTCTCTCACAGTTGAAGTGTACCTATTACAGACCTCTATATGCTTTTTAAGTAGGTAAACCTTCAAAATCAGCAGTGTATCAAATACTTGTTCTCCCCACTGTACAGGCCTCTCAGGCCATATACATTAAGTTTCCAGAATTCTTGTCTAACCTTGTAGTCATAGAAGTTTGTATTTCAAATTTTTTTTTTTTATTCAAGCGACCCTCTTCAAAAAGCCTTTGAAGCCATAATTGACTCAATGGGTTTTATCCAACATGTCTCAAGTCCAACGCACTGCCACAATCTTAGATTTAGTCCTGTCATGAGAAATAGATATTGTAGATCTAAGAATTTCGCCACAAAATACTGGAACATTGGTTCAGTGTCTTATTACGTTTACCGTTAAAACAAGATAACAAATAACTGACTCCTCCTTAAATAGTTATAGTCCCCAAAATCTCAGTTGTCCTGAGAATGTCCTGAATCTCTTTGACCAGGTGTCAATGGGGACTCTTGAATTTTTTGATCCCGTATCGCTCGATGTAGTCACTAAATTTGTGATGAGTTCTAAACCTGCAAATTTTCAGCTAGACCCGATTCCAACCAAACTACTTAAGGAGCTATTTCTGGTGCTAGGTTATCATAGCACTGAGACTGCACTTGCGCCTGTGATAAATGATCTTCTAATGGCCTCAAAGGTTTTGCATCCGTCCTGTTGCTTTTTGATCTTAGTGCTGCTTTTGACACTATTGATCACTCCCTTCTCATAGAGAAACTGGAAACCCATATTGGGCTATGTGGGAATGTTCTAGCCTGGTTTAAAAGTTATTTATCTGAAAGATATCAGTATGTATCTGTGGATGGCATATCCTCTGCCAAATCAAAGGTACGTTTTGGTGTTCAGTAAAGCTCGGTTCTGGGCCCATTATTGTTTCTCATTATATATGCAGCTTCTGGGTGATGTGATTCGGATTCACAATGTCAATTTTCACTGTTATGCTGATGACACACAGTTATATATTTTGATGAAGCATGGAGAAGTCCAAAAATGTGCTACTTTGGAAGCATGTGTTTCAGATATTCGGAAGTGGATCACAGAGAACTTCTTGCTTTTAAACAAAAAAAAAATGTAAATGCTTGTTTTAGGACCAAAGAAACAAAGAGCTTTTTTGGCAGATCTCACTGTGAACCTCGACGGCTGCATTGTTGTATCCCAAAAAATGAAGAAATCTTGGCATTACCCTTAACCCTGATCTCTCCTTTGATGAACATCTTCATCATCATCTTCATCCGTTTATCTGTTGTCTGGTCGCGGGGGCAGCAGCTCCAAAGGGGGACCCCAAACTTCCCTTACCCGAGCTACATTTGCCAGCTCTGACTGGGGGATCCCGAGGTGTTCCCAGGCCAGTGTTGAAATATAACCTCTCCACCTAGTCCTGGGTCTACCATGAGTTCTCCTCCCAGCTGGACGTGCCTGGAACACCTCCCTAGGGAGACATCCTGGGCGCATCCTAACCAGATGCCTGAACCACTTTAATTGGTTCCTTTCAATGCAAAGGAGCAGCAGCTCTACTCCGAGTTCCTCACAGATGACAGAGCTTCTCACCCTATCTCTAAGGGAGACACCAGCCACCCTTCTGAGAAAACGAATTTCAGCCGCTTGTACCCACAAACTAGTTCTTTCGGTCATGACCCAGGCTTCATGACCAAAGGTGAGGGTAGGAATGAAAATTGACCAGTATATCGAGAGCTTCGCCTTCCTACTCAGCTCCCTTTTCGGCACAATGGTTAAAGCGTTAAAGCGATTGCAATACCGCAACTGCTGCTCTGATTCTCTAGTCAATCTCCAGCTCAATTTTTCCCTCACCTGTGAACAAGACCCCGAGATACCTGAACTCCTTTGTTTGGGATAAAACCTTGGTTTCCTGCTGAGAACCATGGCCTCATAATTTAAAGGTGCTAATCCTCATCCCAAACGCTCCGCACTGACATTTGCGCCTGAAGCCGAGCCTTTATCCTCATCCCAAACACTGCAAACCGGTCCAGTGAGGGCTGGAGGTCACAGACCTATGATGACATCAGGACCACATCCTCTGCAAAAAGTAACAATGAGATCCCCATCCCACCGAACTGTAACCCCAAACCAACTACGCCTCTATATCCTGTCCATAAAAGTTAAAAACAGGATTGGTGACAAAGCGCAGCCCTGATGGAGGCCAACCCACACCTGGAACAAGTCCGACTTACTACCAAGAACCCAAACACAGCTCTTACTTTGGACGTACAGGGATTGGATAGCCCAAAGAAAGGACCTCCTCACCCCATACTTCCGCAGCACCTCCCACAGTATCTCCACAGTATCACAGGGACCCAGTCATATGCCTACTCCAGATCCACAAAGCACATGTAGACAGGATGGGCATATTCTCAGGCACCCTCCAGGATCCTTGCAAGAGTAAAGAGCTGGTCAGTTGTTCCACGACCAGGACAGAATCCACATTGTTCCTCTTCAATATGAGGTTAGACGATCTGCCAAACCCTTCTTTCCAGCACCTTTGAATAGACTTTCCCAGGGAGGCTGAGTTGTGTGATACCCCTATAATTAGCACACGCCCTCTGGTCCACCTTTTTGAACAGGGCAACCAACACCCTGGTCCGCTATTCCTTAGGCACTGCCCCTGACGCGGCATGTCATCCAAGACATCCCCTCCATATCCAAAGCTTTCAACATTTCTGGATGAATCTCGTCAATCCCCTGAGCTTTGCCACTGTGGAGCAGTTTAACTACTTCAGTGACTTCTGTCAAAGAGATTGACAATGCTTCCCCATCTGCCTCAAGCTCTGCCTCTAATAAAGAGGGCGTGTTAGTGGGATTAAGGAGTTCCTCAAAGTGTTCCTTCCATTGCCCAATTACCTCCTCTGTTGAGGTCAACAGTGTTCCATCCTTTCTGTACACTGCTTGGATGGTTCCCTGTTTCCCCCTCCTGAGGTGGCGGATGGTTTTGCAGAAACACCTTAGTGCCGACCGAAGGTTCTTCTCCATGGCTTCCCAGACACCTTCCACGCTGTATTGCCTCTTTCACGGCAGAGGTCGCAGCCCTTGGGGTTCCGCTGGTACTCAGCAACTGCCTCCGGAGTCCTCCGGGATAACATATCCCGGAAGGCCTCCTTCAGTTGGATGGCTTCCATGACCACCGGTGTCCACCAAGGTGTTCAAGGGTTATCGCCCCTTGAGGCACCTAAGTCCATTAGACCACAGCTCCATGGCAGCTTTGAACACTGACCACTCAGTTTCAACCTCCACAGGGATGTCAGAGAAGCTCTGCCGGAGATGTGAGTTAAAGATCTTTCGGACAGGATATTCCCAGTTCACCCGCACTAACCATATGGGCTTTCCTGGTTTGTCCAGAGTCCTTCCCCTCCCCCTGACCCGACTCACCACCAGATGGCGATTGGTTGACAGCTCCGCCCCTTTCTTTGCCCTAGTGTCCAAAACATGCGGCCTGAGATCCGATGACACGATCACAAAATTGATCATCTACCTTCGGCCTAGGGTGCTCTGGTACCACATACACTTATGAGAATCCTTATGTTTGAACATTGTTATTTGATATAGATAATCCATGACTAGCACAGAACTCTAACAACAAACAACCACTCGAGATCAGATCAGGGAGGCCGTTCCTCCCTATCACACCTCTCCAGGTGTCTCCATCATTGCCCACGTGCGTGTTGAAGTCCCCCAGCAGAATTATGGAGTCCCCTACTGGTGCCTCATACAGGACTCCGTTCAGGGTCTCCAAGAAGGTCAGATACTCCGAACTTCTGCACAAATTACAGTCAGACTTTTCCTCCTCACAACCTGTAGGTGTAGGGAGGCGACCCTCTCATCCACCGGGGTAAACTCCAACATAGCGGTGCTCAGCCGGGGGCTCATGAGTATCCCAACCCACGCCCGGCGCCTCACACACTTGGCAGCTCCAGAGAAGAATGGAGTCTATCCCCTGTCCAGGAGTACGGTTCCAGAACCGAGACTGTGTGTGGAAGTAAGCCACACCAGATCTAACTGATAAAGCTCCACCTCCCCCACAAGTTCCGGCTCCTTCCCCATAGCATACAGCATAAAGGGAGGTAAAGAGTTGTTTCATGGGTAATCCCCACATTCTATTTTACAGATTTATGGTGTAGCAGTAAAAGAGGTAACATAGCGAAATCCAGGAACAAAGACACATTATAAAGTGACGGTAACATGGATTGGACTACCCATTCGGGCTGGCTCTTGAACCTATTGCGACTCTTGGAATTTTGACTGAGGACTATTTTATTTATTGGGACCATTGTATAACATGCTATTGTGTTATTTTAGGATCATTAGGTATTTTTTAAAGAATATTATTGAGAACTGTATTCTGCTTCCGTGTGTGAGTGTGATCCAGGATCTTTCGGATCCATGTCAGGGGCACATGGTGCTACGATTACTATATGCGACTGATTCTTACCCTGACACATACTCAATACATGCTGTCACTTCTTTCTTTTCCTGAAGCTTTTACTCTGATTTAAAACCAAATTCTACAGGCTCCATACAAAAATGCCTCCCATAGCATACAGCATACAGTATAGCCTTCACTACATCACTAGGTGTCTGTAATTATGAAAGTCATGCAGGTAGGGCTCTAAAATGTGACCATCAAATAATCAAATAATAGCCCAACTGGAAGAGCTGCAAAACGCCAAAGCCCTAGCATCTGAAACTGTGGAAAAGTTGGTTCTATTTTTACCTAATTATCATCATGAGACCTAGAGACCTGGTTGAGTTGAGTTTCTCTTCTTCCCATTTTATATTTTCTCTGTACATCTTATTTCTATTAACCAGCCAAAGGGGCCACTGAGTATGAGTTTTATTGGAAGCAGCTTTATGCTTTTTTCAGACCCACGAATCATCTGCTTCTCTAGGCTTATTTCTTTGGTGGGATCCAGTCTTTTATTCAGTCTAATTGAAACGATACTGAACAATGCATGGTTTCTCAGCGGCATTTGAAGCTCTCTGAGCCCTGTATTGCGTTGCATGTATGTTTTCCATCAGGGACTGTGCTAATTTACGGTGCAGTGAGAAAAAGTGTCCGTTCAGCATTTTTATTTCTCAACACCCTCCCCATCTCCTTCTCTCCCGCCCCCTCAGCCCTCCCCGCCTGACACAGCACTTATGTGCCAGTGTTCCACCGTGGGGGCCTGTGACATCACAGCGGATCATCTTGCTAAACGTCAAAACATCCCCAGTGTGGCGACGAGGTTTGGAGACCTGATGGAATGGCTTCCATATGGGATGCATATCGCTGACTCCCCCATGGGGGACTGGCTAGGCCTGGAGATGGGGGGGATGGGGACTTTGGAGATTTGCAGGAGGAAAAGAGAGGCCTCAGCTTATCTCAATACTGAGAGCAAACATCTACTTTAATCTTATTTGGCAGAAGTTTCATCCCACAGCGTAGCTGTTCTTCCAAATCCATCATCCCGCCCTCACAATAAAGATTCATCGGATCTCCTGTCTCTCTCTCACCCACTCACTCTCTCTCTCTCTGAAGAAACTGGATTCCTGGTTAGGCTGTTCTCCTTCCAGCCAACCACAGGTTTGGTTTGGCAGGCGTCCAGCCAGCTGCCTGACTCGCTGCAGCATGGGAACATCCTTTAGGCTGCAGAGGTCCTCCTCACTGCCTGTATACACACACACAAACGCACACACGCACTGACATGTTCATAGCCACATACACACACAGAAACTGGAAGGGCTGATTGACTGTCCTACAGTTGAGTGGCGGTGGGGGGGAAACCGGGAGAATGTTAACTTTTTATGACCCAGGAGTTCCCTAAGATTTCCACACACGCGCAAAAACGTTGCTAGGAACTAATGCACTCACAGACACACGCATACACGCAGTTTGTGCGCTCAGTGGGAGACCAGTGGTCCTCTTTGTCGAGTTGTGATTATTTGGGGTATACAAACGGTTCATGGTTTAGCTAAAGGAGGCCCAGAGAGGAAGGTGTGGGTGTCTGTGTGACTGGGTGAGCCTGTGCGTGCATGTGAGTGACAGTGTTAAAAGACGGTTAGACAAAGCTGTAGGCCTGTTGGCTCAGTGTTTAGCTGCCTTGTTATGTTCCCCATTAGTCACCGCTAATGTAGGATTTAATCCTCCCTCTCTGATTGCTGGCTGGGGGGTCAGGACCAGACTAAATCCAGTGTACATAGAGAAAACAGTGCCCCATCGGCGTTCTTCATCTCTGACCGCACACCATTGTTCTCCTAATTGATCGTTGTTGATTGGTAGAGTTTTCTTTTTCAAACCAGGAAACCGTAGTCTGATCAAAGGGCCACCTCGATTAATCTGTTGGAGTGCCCGTCAGATTAAGACATTCTTAGGGGCCATTACCAAACATTGTAAAGACACGAGAAGGTTTGGGACATAGGAGGAGGGGCATATGGGAGGGGTGACAGAGGTGGGGGGTTGACCCTCTGCTGACCTGGGGGTCAGAGGAAAAGGCCCGTCTGTAATCAAGAAGACAAAATTGTATTTTCTCCCCTCTAAAAGAGCTCCTTGTCTGCAAAAGCGACACACGTTCTTAAACCGCAATAGAACATAGAAACGTTTAAGTCCCATACATCATGATTTTTCCCAGGCTGTGTAAATGAATCCTCTCAGAGCCATGCGTTGTGTTCTGGGGTTAACTGAACCTCTCTCCCCCAGGCCGAAACGTGTTTAATCAAGTAAAGAAATAGGGTTTAATAATGTGTAGGGTGTGTTTACCTGCTTGGCAGCCATGAAGAGGGAAAGAAGGGAGTGTGTGGGAGAAGGAGGAGTCCCAACCCACCGTGTCAGTCTTCAGGTACAATCAGTTTTGCACTCGTCAATCAACGGGGAGACTGTGAATGAGATGTTGTCCAATTATGAATGAAAGAAGAAAGCTGACACAGCGGCATTGCGATTTGACTAAGGTTTCTGTGGCACTGGCATGCTCTGTCAAGCATTGTATGAGGGAGGGTTACTTAGATTTGGTACATATCCACCTGCAAGGCCAAGAGCGCCTGTGAAAGCTCTGAGAATGTTCTAGAGATATTCCTTTCCCGCTGGACACTTGAATACAGTTGAATTTACCAGACACTTTTGAATTTTGCAATGCATTATCACTAGCCTCCCAAAGGAATCAATCCCATTTTAGAGCCAAAACAAAGAAAGGATTAGCCTACAACAGGGAGATATAGTGAGTTTAAAGAGGAGACAATCAATCAGATATGGAATCATAATGTATGATAAAGAAAATAGAATAGTGAAGATGAGTCATGGAAAGAAAGGGAACTACAGACAGAGACAGCAGAGACTGTCGCCAGCCTGCAAACCTTTTCCAAATCCACCACCCTCCATCAGACAGTCAGTGAGACACTTATCTTCCCAATCTCCACCAGCATCTCTTTGCCCCATCCAACCTGTACTTCACTCTTGACTGCTTTGGCTGGTTCAGAGGAAAAGAAAACGATTCATCGGAAGTTCCCTTACCAAAGTCTGCCTGCTTCACGTAAGAATAATCATTGTAACCATAGCAATTTTGAAACAAACAGAAACAAGACATTGAATGTCAACGTAAACAGTGTCGGATAAAGATAAGATAGATGAGCCACATGTTGCTGAATGATGAAGTCGTTTGTTAGCATTATACTGCAGGAGATGGCAGTTAGATTCAGCTGCAGGCCAACTGAAATGGACGGTTGGGGGAAGGAAGATAATTATAATGATCCTAAAAAGTAATTTGTAGACTGGAAATCGACTGCAACTAACCCCAACAAGAGAATAGAATATAATAACAATTTGAAACTGTGACTACTTTGACACACAATCACATGACATCTTGTATTTTATTTGTTTGGATACTTGGGAACAGATTTCCTTAATAAATTCCACAAAATTGCAGTCAGGAACTTTTGCTAACAACAACATTTCTTTCACTTCATTTTGGGGGCATGTCTAATGTTGTTTATGTAAGCAATATAGAACGAGGGGGTGGGGTATATGATCAATTTACCAAGGCTAAGAGCTGTTCTTAAGCTCAACTGGTATATTGGCAATATACAGTATCACAAATGCCTGAAATACCTTATTGCTCCTATTAAATGGTTACAGATGCAATTACACCAGTAAACAGGATTATGGGAGCCTCCTACATAATCTAGAACTAAAATCGCTATCATACCTCAGTGAACCATGAAATTGCACAACATGAAATTCTAGGACGATATTCAGTGGCAAATTTTGTTTACATTAACGCTTTTACAACCCGTGGCCAAAAACCCGGAATGCATCTTTAACAGACTTTCTGGTGAGATCTAAATAAAAAGACATATAATTGGCCTGTAGATTATGCAGAGATGTGGATTTTACATTACAAAGAATTAGACTATTAGACTATTTAATTCAACGCAGGTTGACAAAACGAAGACTCATGAAGGGCTACAGGGGCTGCAATTAACATGTGCTGAGAGTTTCTATATAAGGGCAACATTAATACAAGTTTCCCACATCTGGTCTGAGTAAAGAGTTAGCGCTCCCTCAGGGAGAAAGCCTGTATGTTTGAACTAGGGGTGGTGTGCCGGGGCAATAGCTATTGGGGCCGAAACAATATATAACATCACATGCTTTCCACAGCGGCAGAGTCGAGGGAGCGATGTCACTTCCTGATCGATGCACATCCTGAGAATCATTAAGCAATGGCCGATATCTTGTGTCTTGCCTATGGCCTATGGCTCCTGTCCGGTGAAAGTGGAGGGGACTGGTGGAGAAGTTGAACATGGGTTTGGGTCTAGTCCAGGGCAAGATGTCGAGACTCACAATAAAACGTGGCCCCATATTCTTACTGATCTCCCGATGACCTAGATCAGCTCGCCTCTGAAGCAGGATGACGGGCCCCAATGTAAAATCATGACTCCTGAATATTAAATGTCAAGACCGCAAGCTACAGTTGGGACTATAGTGACATCAGTTTTTCCTATTGGGCAGTTCCAGATCTATTCATCTTTACTGTAAACTCCAGTTGTATAAGCATATTTGGTTTTGACACAATGTTCCTTGAAACCACCGGAAAGACACATAGGGGTGAACATGCCAACACACGCACTCTTGTTATAGTTGTGAGGACATTTTGGTGATTTCTATAAAAATAAATATTTCTAACCCTAACCCTTACCTTAACCCATAAAACAACATTATAACGTTAACCATTACCCCAATACTAAAAATGCTATTTATATAAGTGATGACCAACAAAATGACCTCACTAGAAATTATTTGATTACTAAACTAGTGGAGACATCTGGACCTTACAGTTATAGTAGTACACGTGCGTGTGAACACACACACACACCCAAACACACACACACACACACAAACACACACACACACACACACACACACACACACACACACACCCACACTAACACATTCCGCCAGCATGAAAATTTCTTTCATGTTAATAGCAGCAGAACAAACAATCCAGATTTCCACCTCCTCTGTTTACTGTAATACATTCATTTCCATGACTGCCTTCCTCACCCAGATGTAAGAAAAAAACAGACCTTAATGCTCTTTGTTCTGGAAGCAGCGGACCGCAAGAAAATATATCTAATATTTTCATTTAAAAAGGATGATGATACCTATGTTCACTGCAGATTAAACCCTGTGAAATGTTTAGTTATGTCTGAATTCTGTCTTATATTTGTGTTTTTTCATCGCAAGGGAGAGTTTGTTGGAATACTATGAGTTCTAGTGAATGTTATTGGCCCTTTCAAGCTAAGGTACTGACACCTATGATCTTCACATTTAAGCCAATTATCCATTATGTATACCTTTATCCAGTACGTATACATTTATCCAGTATGTATACCTTTATCCAGTACATATACATTTATCCAGTATGTATACCTTTATCCAGTACGTATACATTTATCCAGTACGTATACATTTATCCTGTAGGTATACATTTATCCAGTACGTATACATTTATCCAGTACAAATACATTTATCCTGTAGGTATACATTTATCCAGTACGTATACATTTATCCAGTACGTATACATTTATCCTGTATGTATACCTTTATCCGGTATGTATACCTTTATCCAGTACGTATACATTTATCCTGTAGGTATACATTTATACAGTACGTATACATTTATCCAGTACGTATACATTTATCCAGTACGTATATCTTTATCCAGTACGTATACATTTATCCAGTACGTATACATTTATCCAGTACGTATACATTTATACAATACGTATACATTTATCCAGTACATATACATTTATCCAGTATGCATACTTTTACCCAGCATGTATACAACCACTGTCCTGGGTTCTGTATCTACTACTCTCCTCATCTTTGTTCTGGATGGTTTTGTATAAACCATTGTCCTGGGTCCTGTATGTTTTTTTTATAGAGTGCTGTCTTTGTCATGGTTCTGTATGGTTCTATATACACTGCTGCCTCTTCATTTTTCTGGATGGTTCTGTATCTATCCCTCTCCTGGTCCTGGTTCTATTTGGTTCTTCATCCACCCCTGTGCTGGTCTTGGTTCTATAGGTCTGTAGTGGGTGTCACTGTTATCACATGACTGGTTGTCTAGAAGAAACCAAGAGACTGGCAATGAGTAGACAAGTCACATGTGCAGTGGTGGCATCCAGCAAGTGCAGCCTGAGTCACTTCCCGGCTCTGATCTGTAATGTACCGTGTGGTTGGGAGCGTGTGTATTTGGTGGAAAGGGTGCATCTGGGTGTCTGTGTGGTGTGGGGGTGCAGGAAAGCAGTGCGAGTGTGTTTTGGAAAGCAGGTTTGCCAGCTTTTGCCTTGCTCCATTTGTTGTCGAAACCCAGCAGAAATTAAGACCACATGGAACTGTTTTGAAGCACCCTCATCATGAGGTTACTTCTCCTCCCAACCCCCCCCCACCTCGGAATCGTTTGATTCAAACTGTTCGAGCAGAACTGGCAATACCAAATCGCCCTCAATGTTTCCATTGAGAGAAAAAAATTAAAAGAAGAAAGAAATGGGAAAAGGAAAGAAAAACGAACGAAACGACGACATTTGCGAGTGCAGTTGACAGGACAGCTGTGCCAATTGTGTTATGCTTGGCAAGCCTTGAAGTGTCTAATCTACCGGAGGGGAAAAAAGAAATAAACCAAGCTCCGACAGACACGTGGTGTGGTAGCCAGCAGTGTATGTTTGAACCTTGGGAGATATTTCACATGGTTGTAATTTTCTTATTAAAGTAATGGGGTTCTATCAGTGTATGAGGCACACAGATTGAGGGCTTTATCCTTAGCAGTGGTGTTTTATAGTTACTGTACGCGGAAGGAGTTACACTGTGGCTATGTGGGGTCATTATCTTCTTCATAATGATGGTACACTACTTTTAGGTAGTGGACATAGAATAAGTGCCCTAACACATTTTTTGTTGTTGTTTTTTTCATGCATCTCTGAATGGAGAATTAAAATGTTTCATATTTATTTAACTGGTTCTGTTAAGGACAGAAGAATTGTTGGCAAAACGAGATCGGGCTTAGGTCTGCTGATCCAATCCATGTGTTTGTCATGTACAGGGTTAATGCTGATCCCAAATCCTGAACTCTGACTCCAAGACACTTTGTGACTTTTGTGACAGAAAATAACCTGTTTATTTGGTCGCACCTCCGCCATGCCAGTTTGCTGTATGCCACTGTCCGTCAAGTACCGAACTGGACAGACACACAACAAATTGCTTGCTCCTGACAACTTGTCGCCAGATTTCCCAGAATACCTTTCTGCCCTCAGCTCCTGCCTCCTTCCCTGACTGCCAGTGTGTTTGTTGTGGCGAAAAAACCATATGAAGCTGAGCCTTCTCCCCTGACGACCGTGGCAGGTCGGTTGATACAGTTCCTCTCATGTAGAGAGCCATTCTATTTATCTCTCACCGCTGGTGCTTAATTTTGGGCCTAGTTTGGTGTTTCCGTTAGATGGGTGGTCTGGTTTGGGTTATGGGGTATAGGCTTAGAACTGAGAGACCACAGCCACAGCTCAACACAGGAGAGCCTGTGTGTCTTAGAGCTGAGGCCCCCACAGTAAATCACCATAGAGTGGCCTTGAGAGGCAGCAGGTCGTCGCTCCTCTGACCCTTTATCTATTGTCCTCTATGACTTCACAGCTGACTGACTGGGTGTTACCAACTAAATTCCATACCTTTGCTAGCTTTTTTTAGTCTCTGTCTCTCTCTATCAGCTCTCCATTCTTTTCTCTTTGACACACTTCTCTCTCAATCACTCCTATATCTCCCACTCTCTTTCTGACTGCTTGGTTTTGGCCACTCTATAGCCTAAAATGTCTGATTGGTATTGAGCTTCGTCAATGGAACATGTTTTCGGCTTAAGGCATACTTGTTTTGTCGGACAAATAGAGTGCGTCTCTGTTTTGATGTTTGATTGCTTGAGTGCCGTTGTTAGCTTTATTGTCCAGGCCAATGAAGCGGGTTTGATTTTCCTGTCACTGGCATGTTACAAGTCACCATAACAGATACAGAGATTTATTGAGAGAGATTAGCGAAGGAAGAAAATGTAGTGGGGTTTCACAGCTAAAACTATACTTACAGACTCCACGCACACTCACAGCATGATCAGGAGGTTCCCACAACCTGCTAAAGTAGTGTGGCTTTTCTAGTCCATTTCCAGATGAGGTTTCTGTCTTGGCCAGCCATTTGAGAGCAGAGGAACCATGCCAGAAAAGGGATTAGAGGGAAATTGTGCTAGTCAGTGAGATTGACAGAGATGAGTGTGGAGGAGGAGGAGTGTGTGTGCATGGGGGCTGAAGGGGGACTTCTCGCTCACTGGTGGGGATAGGATTGGCAAGCCTCACTGTGGGATCTAGTTCGCACCCGCATCAACCTTCTAAAGAAAAGAAAGAGACCAGAGAAGAGGGAGGAGGAATGTGGATCCGAAAAGACATTTTGTTTGGATGCCCTACAAGTTGCCCACCTACACTATACAATTTAGATGTACTTTATTGGTGAGAAAATGGGACACTTCTTGAGTATTGTGAAAATGGGACACTTTTCATGATTATATCCATTGAAAAGCATTTATAACCCACAATATTCACCATATTGACTCAACCGGTTGGACATCACAGGTGCTCATTGATTTAGTGTCTATAATGTTTTGGGGATATTTATTTTTAGGCTACTTGAATATACTGGGAGTACAATTTACACATATTTTAGTGCAGGGTTGACTGAAGATGGGCTTCACAGGAGAATTTGAGAGTTTTCCAACACCTGAAAAAGCTTTTTCCTTCAATTTAAGACATCATTTTTCATGGATTCTGAGATTGATTTGCCTCTCTCTCTGAGAAGTGTTACAGAAATCTTCTGGGCAGTTTCTTTCAACACATAAGATTGCCAACAGAAAGGGTAATACATAAATGAATTATAAATTGCATCTCAAAATACCACACCAGCAGACGGTCTGATCAACTAAGCTCAATAAATGAAGGAGCTGGTGGTCTTGCTTCCTCTTCTGTCACTAATGTACACTCTCCTCTATCCTCCAATCAGTGTTCCCCCACAAAATAATGTCAAAAGTAATATGGACAAAACATTTGGACTTTAGTAATATACTTCACAACTGAACATTTCGAAACATGACCCAGCGGCATTTTCTTTACATTTTAGCCATTTAGCAAACACTTTCATTCTATACGTGTATGTGTGGGTGTGTTTGTGCACTAGGAGTGTGTGTGTGTATTGTGTGTGTGTGTGTGTGTGTGTGTAAATATGCTGCACTGATTGACACAGTGCGGTCTGAAGGCAGAGGGGTGCGAGGGCTGTCTGACAGGAGTGTCAGGTAACATTCATTACAGGAAGGGTACACTCTGCCTTCTGGGTCTCACACACACAGACACACACATAAACACACTGACAAATCCATACAAATATCATTGCACTCAGGGCTGCACTCACCCGACCCCCTCCACTCCGTCGTGGCCTTTGTATCCGTGGAGACATTTCTGTGGAGAGAACGCAGAGACATGACTTCACACAGAATATGGTTCCAGTGATACGGAGGGGTGAAAACCCTGGGGAGCCCTGAATGTGATGGTCTTGCATATGTAGTTTCTAACCTAACCCTGGAGCTCAAGTCGATGTGATTTGAAAGCTAAAAAGAAAACATCTATAGGTGAAGGTAAAGTAAATGTAAAGGACTTAAGTTAGAGATAGATAGCGTTTTAAAAAAAATCTAAATTGTTCCAGTTTTTATTAAGAGTCACACAGTAAAATGTCATAATGCTGCACTCTGAACTCTAATTTTGGGTCATTATCTTGCAGAAGGATGAACCCCTCAACATCTTGGCACACACCAGAAGGTATTGCGTGGCACTGCATAATGCTGTGCTAGTTATTTTGGTTCAGGGTACTACTCACTCTGAGCAAGTTGCCTACTCTGGATTCAGAAATATAGAATTTTGATTAATAAGCCTTCTTCAAGTCATCCGTAGTCCACTGGTGGTGCTTCGTGCCCCAGGCACGCCTCATTTCTTATTTTGACATTTTATAAATAAATATCGTATGGCCAGTCGACATGTCAAACCTGCACGCTGAAGTCTTCCCATTTCAAACTGAGACTTGCTTACTTCAACCAGTGTTAATGTGTGCTTGAAACTGTTGTCCAGTCAGTCGGTTTACTCTCAGAAACTGGTTATTCTATTGTGGCTATGGGTCTGCCACAAGGCCGTAGCCATGGGTCAACATTGTGGGGGACCAAATCAGCCGGCGGTCTGGGGGTACCCCCCCACCAGATACACATTCAAAAAAAAATCTGAACCATCAACATTCACACAATCTGATATCACAGTGTTGGTGTTGTTCCTAAAACATCAGAAAGTATGTCGCTCCAGGACCATAATTGCAACTGACCTGTAGTTAGTTGGCTACTCCAGTCCAAAGTCAGAATATTCCCCCACTCCCCACACTTTGACCTAACCCTTACCTCAGAGAATCCTGTGCCTAAACATAACCTAAGAGACACCTGTGCTTAAACCTAACCTCATAGGTTCCTTTTCCAATAACCTAACCTCAGTTGTGCCAACATTAATTACGGTATGATATAATCAGAACAACACCAACATGGCGATATCAGATCAGTCATCAATATTTGCTCCTTTTCTCACTCACCTCCGTGTCACCTGCTCTCCCTGCCCTGTTGGCATCCTCATACCATGTCTCTCCCTCTCTTTCTTTACTCTGAACGCACCAGAGTGAGTATGAAAGAAATATCCGTAAACAAGTGATGTTTCTTGCCATGCACTTTAATCAAACGAACAATAATAATGCTATTTATCATAAGAAAATGCAGCTATACAGTATACTGTACGAATATGCAAACATTGGAAACGACTACTGTCTGCACAAAAAACACATACAGCGCGACATAAATTACTGACAATTTACTCATACTTCACGTGGGCTTTCTGACATATCTAACAAAATCATTAATGTACGTTGAATACGCACATGTGCACCATCGTGATGGTTGATTGATTAGCACTCGCAAATCGGCCCGTTTTTACCCAAAACTTGTTTATACTTAATTCAAATACGGAAACATTTTAGCAAACTGTTATTTATTTTCAAAATTACAGTTCCAGCGCATAATGTTGATGTTAAAACTATCCCAATACGTTAAAACTACGTAACACTCCTATTACAATATCGTTTTCCACTTTGTAAATACATTTGAAAGTAATGACAGTCCAGTGTTAGACATTGATTGTTCCTAACAACAGCAATCGACCAACGGCATCTGCTGGGGTACCGCAACAGTCCTTGTACAAACCACATGCCGAAATGCAGTAAACCACAAAACTAGAACCGGTAGTAATAATAACGGCAATTTGTTAAGTTTCATTATGATTATGTTTACATTTGCTTAAGATTATTTTGGATGGCAGTGCACGATTGCGTTTCGTAGCATAGCGCATTTTTATTAGATTTATAATTTATATATCAATATATTAGGGGGGGACATTTTAAGCATATCTGATTATATATTGTAATTATTGCCTTGGTCAGCCAAACTTCTTCCTGTCAGAGTTTCCTCCAGTTTCCAAGACCTACACAGTTAAGGGTTATAACAGTCTGTCTGCAATATATGACTTCCTGCAGTACAATGCTGTCCAAATAATGCTCATGACAGTGTAGTAACACAGTCTCATATATATTCACTGGAATTGAACAGCTTATGCTTCAATAAAAAAAAATAGGGGTGTTCTAAAACGTTTTACCGGCAGTGTACAAATTAATTCTAAGGGAGGGGGCTGAGGTTTGGGAAAAGCTTAAAATAACAAAACTGAAAATTGGCAAGACAAACAGTACATGTACTGTAGACTAACCAAGATGGTTGTCTGTTTTAGAACTCATACATTTTGGAGTCAAAGTCAGAGGCTAACCCTCCAACCATTATCTCTGTCCACAACAATGGGGCCACGGCACCTCTAGCAGTTAGCATCTAACCAGAATCCAGACCATTGAATGGTAAATGGGAATGTTTTCTCAGTCTTAAAAAAAGGCCTGCTAGCTTGCTGACTGCCAGTCAATGTGTGTAACATTGCTCATCATTGTCCCAGTGGTTGGATTTCCTGTCATACATTGATAAATTTCCCCTCCAGGATAGGCATCTAACATAGACACAATGTGGTGCGCCCTGGCTGTGATCTGGTTTCCCCTCAGATGAGTAAATCATGGGTCAGTGAGGCTCGCTCCGGGATTCTTGATGGGCTTCCATTACGTGTCACTCATGAATCAAACGGGTCAGCAGTGGCATTAATGTTCTTCTTGTTGTTGGAGCTATTTGGAAATTGTAGACATGCCGAAGTCAGTAGTCGTGGAAATAATTGTAGCTAAACGAAAAGCAAAAGTGTAGTGAAGGTAGCTCTATAGTGACAGGATTAGGAAAGGAATGTAATGGAGCAGAGAGATTATTAAGTGAAATCTTGGAAAAGCGCTAATTAAACTAATTAGAAAAAGTCGGGTTAGTTAGTGAGAGTGTATTATTCTGTATTTATGAATTGATAAATACTGTGACATTTTCACTATGAGCTTCTGTACTCAACATTTCCAGGAATAATGTCTCGTTTTTGTCCTCTTACCCTAACAGGCTTTTCTTACCTACCGTCTCAAATCAGCAGGTCAATGTTTATCTTCAACTTCTGACCTTTGCGTTTGCCTGCCTTTTCACTCAGTTACTGGCATCACAGCAGTACTTCTACCTCAGGAGAGTCCCTGGGGTCGCAGACATGAATGTATTGTAGGGGAGGTGTGGGATGATACAGAGGAGTAGTAGTTACAGGGTTATGTTTGTATTATTACATGAAAAGACATCCATCTATCCCAACAGAAATTAACAGAAAAAGCACACACACACACACATACACATTTAAGGCCATGTCACATCTAACTGCACAATTACAGTAAATTATGCGAGTAATACCTTAAACAAAGTCAAATTCCCCTGTCTGTAATATGCTATGAGCAGGTTTACATAAGGTTTGAGTTTAATAAGCCAATTATTTCTGTCCAGCAACAGCAGCGGTTCAGGATACTTTCACCCCCCCCCCCTCCCCCCACACACACACTACCACACCCCTTCCCACGGCTCTACTTCACAGACCAGTGTGTACAAAGACACAACAGAAGATGTTGTTTTGGTCAAATTTGAAGCTGAACCACATCCCCTGTGATTTAATCCGGAGCTGGGCCTTGGGTGGTTGCACAAACAAACTTGGCTGCCCCATTAGAGACAGGCCCCTTGGTGGCGTCGCTAAGATGTACCCCACTCTCTGACTGCCTACACTCTGAACAAACCTGTTGCAAAGACGAAATACTGAACCATTCTGCTTTAATGCTTACCAACTTCGTTTTACATTGTGTAAATGTTGGTGTGGTTGTTTGATTACATACTACTACAGAGAATGTCCCAGTAAGGTATCTTTTCATTCAGAATGCCCTTGTAGGGTAAAACTAGTATTGAGACTGTCCTGGTAGAGTATCCTGCTAATCAGACTGTCCTGGTAAAGTATCCAATTATTCAGACTGTCCTGGTAGACTGTCCTGTTATTCAAATGATCCTGGTAGAATATCCCATTATTCAAACGATCCTGGTAGAGTACCCAATTCTTCAGAGTATTCTGTTATTCAGACAGTCCTGGTAGAGTATCTTGTTAATCAGACTGTCTTGCTAGAGTATCTTGTTATTCAGGCTGTCCTGGTAGAGTATGCTGTTATTCAGACTGTCCTTGTATAGTATCCTGTTATTCAGACTGTCCTGGTATAGTATCCTGTTATTCAGACTGTCCTGGTAGAGTATCCTGTTATTCAGACTGTCCTGGTAGAGTATCCTGTTATTCAGACTGTACTAGTAGTGTATCCTGTTATTCAGGCTGTCCTGGTATAGTTTCCCATTATTCAAAAGAGCATAATTTCTAACATCTAATTTCTAATAGACTAGCACTTTCTGTGTTTACTGGTCAGTATTGTTCACAATTTTGTTTACCAGTCTGTTTTGTTGAATCCACATGTACTACATAACATTTTCTAATCACTAGCTAGAGAGCAAGCTAGAAAGCAAATAACATTGATATACACTTCGGACAGTCAAACTTTATTTGTTTGAGAGAGAAAGGAAAATACATACGTGTTATGTCTGACAGAATACCACCAGGAAGAATCCTTTTTTCTAATCAGAATACACAGAGGATGAATTGACTGAACTAGAGGCACCGGACAAGCAGCTGAGGAGAGGTCTATAGTGAACCATTTAACCCCCAACCCTTGCCCAGAATATCTGGAGGCAATGTGTACTTTGTGTATTATAACATAGCAATTGTAAGTATTACTTACAATCTGTCTTGTTTCTACAGGTTGAACTAGGTAATAGAATTGTATTTAACTTTAGTCTTCTTCTAAGTGAACATGGGTCACGATCCACTGCAGAATGATGTTTCTCACATACCTGTATGTTTCATTTGCAAAGCTGCTCCACTGATTCTCCCACATCACGGTAATTTATGGCAATAACCCATTGTTTACACAACTGTGTATTAAGATATGGCAACGAGTGAAACCTCAAGTGTCCTCTCCCATGTCCCTTGTACATTTCTTAGCAAACAAATTATGACAATGTTATTTTCCACAATTACCAATATAATGCTGAATACCACCAATGAAAATGGTCCAGTTAGGTGAAGCTACCAATCTTTACATTGCATATTGAGGTTAAAGTTCATGCTCAACTCAATGATGTCACTGCCAAAGAACATAAGCTCTGTGTGGTGGCTACAGGAAATAGTTTGCTAGTGCCAGTTTGAATTCAGCCAATTCCACCGCTTGTTTTGTCAGAATACAGATTAAAAGTCAATGTTAGCGCAACGGATTAATGAATGTAGTTTGAAGTGTTTTGGAGATGTTTTCCACTTGCAATGCAGCTTTGATATAATGGGATGCACCGTATCCATTCATGGATTTGGATTAGGCTAATAGTGATAATTATGGACTGGGAAAGAGATGAATAATGGATTGTTTAAAAAAAATACTCTAAATTACTTCAGGAACAACTCAGGGTAAGTGGACCTTTACCCACATATGATTTTTGGAAGAACTATCCCATTAAGCTTGAAGTCGTTTTTGTTCGTTGTACTTTCTTTTTTTGTCAGCATTTGTGAAATGTCCATTCAACATAACTTGTAGGGTATTGTTGGTCCCCAAAAGGTTAATAAAACATGTAAAACTGTTTCTTCCAAACATCACAAGTTGTCGAGTGGAACTGGTATCGTTCTGTAAATGCTGATATTTGAAAACAGAGTCCATGCCACAATAGCTTTAAAATGCTTTTGACCTTACAAACAGCTTTGCTCAAATTTCTAACATCTATTGATTTTGAAGGTTTGGGTTAGGATTAGGCACACCACGCTCAATATTCCCGCAATTGACGGCCGCAATCCAGCGCGGTACATCTCAAACATTCTGGTGTGAATTCAAATGCTATGGAAACAACTATAGAAGCCAAGATAAGACTATTTAGCATTTTATTCTCTCTCTCGTAATGTAAACAAGGCCTCAGATTCCATGCATTGTGACAGGCCTCTAACCACATCTCTCATCAACTCATTATTGATAGCCCTGTTCCAACAGGCTGCTATCTAAATAGACCCAATCACTGCAAAAAAAGGTGAAGGATAGAACTGCTGAAATTCTCGAGTGATTAACAAATGTAGAGATTAAATGCCAAACCACTTCTGTGAAGCTTTGTGATTCGTTTACACGTAAGGGTTGTTCCAAAGCCTGGAAATGTTTTAACGGCTCAGTTAACACGGAGCCATATGGCCGAACTTCTAAACATTTGAACAAACTTTTAAACAACATGCTGCAATATCTCTTGGTCTGTACGCACAAATTAACATACATAAAGTGTTCCCAGCTTCACCTTTCAGATATTTGAAGAAGAAAGGGAGGTAGATACTTCAGTCAAGTTGTCTTGGATTTGTTCTGGGTATGGATGAGTCCCACTGAGAGCTATGTTTACTGCAGACCTGACACAGGGTTGGAAAATGACTGTCCGTGGGAACTTTATTTGGGTTGGTGACTTGAAGGGAGGGAAGATGTGCTCAACGTCCCTCCGGTTCATGGAGTATCTTGTTTTGATAGTGGTTTCCTTGTTAGCGGAGTCTGTTGTCCGGTTAACAGCAGTTACCATGATTTTCAAGTTTGGTGGAAAAAGAGACAACATAGGAAATGAGAAGATCTGACGTCTACGTCTTCCACGTTGGTTGTCTGTGAGAGCATCCATGTTCTGTGCGTGCTCATGCTTATGTTTTTGCAAATCTGTGTGTGTGTGTGTGTGTGTGTGTGTATGTGTGCGTCAGTCTGTGTGGGCGACTTACCTCTTTTCCCCGGGAGTCGTCACAGGAACAGTCCTCATCACAAGAACCTCACCTGTTATTCCCGACTTTCCCGACATAGCCTTCCCTAATCCCGGGAAGACTGTTTAAACAAACACACACATCCCACCATTAATCAGCGCAGGGGTTTGTGTGTGTGATGAGTAAGGAGAGATGGCTGAGCAGCATAATCCCCAGAGACACAAGACAGAGGAGGCCTCTCTCCAGGGTAGGCCTATCCATCAACCCTGATTGCCTGGCTATGTGGTTTAGAATGGGACCACAACACACACCACACACACTTTTTTCCAATTGGGTCCAGATAGTGTATACATTCAAAGGCTTTGACACACACCGCACAACTCTACACTGCTGTAGGTAATATAGGACACACACAAACACTTTTCAAGTAGAACAAGGACACACGGATACACACTTAAACAGGCATAGACACATAGACACACACATTCAAACACACACACACACGCACACACTCAGACATTTCAGGTTAAACAAGGACATGCATACACACGCACGCAAACAAAAACAAGGGTCAGCAGATTCCACTGGGATCCTCTTCTTTGAGCTGGACTCGTTCGTTCTACAGAGAATTTCCAAATGCCTTGGTTGCATGGATCATCTCCATTTAACGTCAGCCCACCCAAAGACACGCACCCGGAGATGAACAAAACATGCAAATATCCCCTCCGTCCATCCACTTCAATACTCCTCATATGAATTTGCATGCATATGGACTCTGACTATTAATGTCCACACCAAAGGGAGCTTCAATTCAAAGGTTCCCATTGGAGTGAGATTTCTGAAGAAAAGAAAGGAATTGTTTTCCAATGGGGCGCCAAGGGGGACTTTAGAAGCCGTTTAAAATGTTAATGAACTTGAGAGGTTTAGTAACCATGTTGATCACAAAGTCCTTGGAGCGTGAAATGGTTGGATGGTTCAAGCCCTGCCCTTCCCCCTCTCTCCTAATGATGTCCTGTGCTGGGGACTGGGGGGCTTGGGACCTGGACAGAGCAACCAGCCCCGCTTGCTTGCACGACCCAGCGCAAAACAACAGCTCCAATGGCTTACAGATGTGGCCCGCTAATAAATTATTTTTGAAGTCAGCAGTCGCTGGGGATGGAGAAGGCCTGCTGGAGACCTCGTTGTTTGCATGGAGTGTATGTGTGTTCTGTGTCTGTGTGGATCAGACATCTGGCAAATCTGGCACATGCCAGATGAGCCAGACCCATTTTTAATTGAGTGGGCTGGTCAAAACTGTATCCAGTAAATATAATCTTTTTTATATTCTCTATGTTGTAATTATCTGGAAGGAGCCTTTGGCTAATTATTGAGCAATTATCAACAGTTGAAGGGTTTTCTTTTAGCTCAAGACGGACATGAACTTTCACACTTTAAAGTCAACCGTGGCATACTCAGTCATTGGTTGTACAGCTGATCATCTAAAAATATAAATGGTGTCTTGATAGATTTCATTTAAAGTCCTCACCTCACTCCAACCTGTTTTATTTAGTTGGTTAGAACTGTGACTTCCTTTATTTGAAGTGTTGACCTTTAATCTGCATCGCTTGGGTCCATTGCAGTAATGAGCTCTGAACATATGACATTTTATGATGGGGTTGCAAAATCTGTTTGTGCCTGTCAAAATAGGATTACCTGAACTTCTTGCAGGTATAATCTACATTTAATGTCTGTCAACAGCAACTATATATTACAAACCAATATAGTAATATGGCCTTGCGATATGGAGTGGAAAGCATAATGACTTACCATTGTACTCTACACCTGCAAATATTTTTTAGGGCACTGTTGGAAGAATACATGACTAGCAGGCTATTTATAACACCTTATAATGTCTTAGTGCTCCTACCAGCAACACTGCCCGTTAATGAGCAGGGCAATTACAATAAAAAAAATACTTTGACCTGATGGTGTTCATTCTATTCCATTAAACAACAGGCTTGATTAAGACACATCAAAGATGTACTACAAATATTAACACCCTAGTGCATACTAGCAGAGGGATTTGAGAGAAACAATTAGCTTGAGTCGTCAAACAGCAAACAGCGAGTGGGTCTATGAGTGAAAGTGAAGTAATGGTATCGATAATTCAGTAATGACAATAGGTGAAAGGACTAAATGACCTAGTTGTCTTTTTAGAGAAACAGGCGGAAATTGGCTAAGAAAAAGTGATGGCAGACAGAAAGACAGAGAACCCAGGATGAATGTAAAAGAGAAGAAAACAGTCAATGAAGTATCTCTTTCCCCCATATCTCCTTCTTTCTTGCACTGTTCCGTGCCACTTAACCCTAATCTAACCCTCTCTCAGGTCATATCAGAGGCCTCAGGCAGAGCTGTTGCATGTTCATGGGCCGTAAGAGACTGGTGTTTTCTCCCATCTCTCTCCTCCTGGCTTCCAGCCTTGACCCTCCAGGCTCTCTCAGAGCCCAGACACGGTTAACCTTCTCCACCGACCACTGATTCTGATGAATGAGGAAAATCCCAGCTACAAATCCTTCCTGGATGAGACTTGGGGTTTGTGTGTGTGTGTATTTATGCATGCGAGCATCAGAGAACTCTTAGTACACACACACACACACACACACACACACACACACACACACACACACAGACACACTCATCCAAACAAACGCTAATGAATTAATATGTGAGGAATCTAGAGTGCAAGAATTTCCTCCACTCCTCTGTCAGCGATTCATCTCAGTCCCACACAGAGGAAGTGAGAGACAGAGAGAGAAAATGAGAGAAGGAGAAAAAATAAGAAACAGAACGAGGGAAAATGAGAGTGAGGGAAAATGAGAGAGAGACAGAGTAAGAGAGAGAGAGAGAGAATAAAAGTGAGAGGAACAGAGAGCGAGAGACAAAAAGTGTGGTGAGTAGAGGACACATCTCTTCCTTTTCTCTCAGGCACGGTGACAAGAACATTCTGTACCATAGACGCAGGCGTCCGTGAGGAAATGGTGCACAGACTTCTACAACCCTTAAAGGCCGCGCCTGCCTCCCTGCCTGTACATACCGCATACAGTACAAGACAAACACGGCCTAAACAGAACCAGCTGTGCCCTCGCTAGGCTCTAGCCCCCCCTTGCCCCACCTCCCCGACCCCCCAAAAATGGTGTTAGTTCCCTGCCCCTTAGGTAGCGAGGGGGGAGTTCGCTGTCATTGCTATGGAGACTGGCGAGGGGGATCTGATGGGGGCCCTGGGGTCTTTGATTGATGGAAAGGCATGAATTCTAGTAATGAAACAGGCGTTGGTCCCACCGTGTCGAGCACTGGGGGGAGACAGGCCTGCCCTGGACTGACACCTTGTCTCCTCGGCCTCAACCGTACTGCTGCTAATATGAACTGAGCCTCACAAAACCTCACACCCCTCAGTACTCAGTGAGTGTGGATGTATGTGAAGTCATGTTGGGTACAAAGGACCCTTAACTTTCACTGGGCAGTGTTATTAAAACCATTTCTCTCTCCATAAAGGTAGAGGTTTATTTGTTGTGATGGAAAGACCTCTTGCTTCTACTTCCAGGCCTGTAAAATATCCAGTTTACAGTGGGTCGAAATAATACTGTGATCTGTTGAACATTTGGCTGTCAGTATTCTAGAAGTTTTCACTAACCATGAAAAGACAGGCTTTGTTAGAAACACATGCCATTAGTAGCAATAGAGAACGGTGTTTGGACCCAGGTATATAAATCGTAAAACTTGACTTATTAAACTCTATGAATTGACATTATCCAGAGCTGATTTGACAATAAAAATGGATTTTCAGGGCAGAACATTTCAACAGTGGGTGATGTTGAAGTGGCAAACATCTTTAACAGTTTATGTTAACCTTAAAACCGGGTAGATGGAAAACGTATGACAGGAAACTGATATAGAGTTATTGAGGGAGATGTACACATTTGTTATAGATGTATTTTCAAAACTGCACACACTAGTAACTCAGCAGACACCATTAATCCAGAGTGACCTACATCATTGTAGAACAGTTAGGTGGGACAACCAACCAACCCAGGAAAAGCAAGCGGAACTTCCTTAATGAGGTAGCTATCAGCTAGGTTGACAAAAATAAAGAATACATTGAAATTGCCAGGGTTAGTTCTGGAAGGGCAATGGGGAGAGGTTTTGTGGGGGGCTTTCATCTTGGATAATCTGTAGAATACCTTTAGTCAAGTGCCATATGGAGTTCCAGAGGACATTGACATTGTCGAATTTATAAGTGATACTACCTACCTATTAGGAAACACAAAGGCTCTCTGTGAAAAATAACCACGCCCAACCTCTTCAATACCTGACTTAGCATTGACATTTAGAGCAGCTACTTTACAGCCATGTTGACTTAGCCATTAAGGTCTACAGCGGGTTTGAAATGAAAACCAGGGGGATTATTTTTCTTGGATTGGACGTGCCCTTTAAAGTATACACTTCGGTTTGGTTAAACCCTTTTCCCTGGGTACGTGAACATCCGGACGCAGGCAATCAGTTGCATTATTGAGGGATCCGTGTGGGATGAGAACGTACAATTAAAATGCAAGCACACACGAGCGCACGCATATGCTTTAAGGATAGAACCGCGAATCATGTCAGAGCACGGGATCTGAAACCAGGCCCATGAGTGAGAGCGAGCAGTGTGGAGCAGATAGGTGATTCATTGCACTCAACAAGATCGAATAATAAACACGGCTTTCCCGTCAAGCCCTTTCCAAACGCCTTGATGATTAACATCCCCTAATCTACACATGTGTACCTTTCATTTGGTTTTTCCCTTTCCCACTGGCTGTTATTTTAACCCGAATGCTGTTATTAAGGTATATTCACATCGTCCTTTGGTTTAACAGTGGATCGATAAGGCTGAGTGCAACACACACTCTCAAGCATAAAAGCACACACGTAGAACACACACGCACGTTGATTGCTACACCCTATTACATCCTGTACAGCTTGCGTGAAGGCGTTCGTTTTTTTCGGGGGGGGTTCTCAGCGGTATGAAGACATCTTGGCAGATTGTTGGAACGACGTTTAAAGTTCTTCCAGATGGACTGTTGACGTTTCTTGAAAATAACCCCCTGTTTTATTAAGGCTAACTGCAGTCGGCTCGAGTTAGGGCCTAACGACAGAGTTCAGGAATAGGAAAATGGTTCAGGACTTTGGAGCTGTTGGCCTCTGGTCGGAACCTTACGGATATACGGTGGTGCTGTCTCCAACCTGTTCAGAACATTTTGCCAAAGGCTGTGACTTATATTAACCAAATGTGATGGTTATTTTATTGTAATTGTTTTTACGGCGCTAATATTCCGAGAAAGATTTTAAAAGTTGCTTTGAGAGTTGTTCTGTAAAGAGAGTTCAGTCAGATCTTACCATTCTATTTGGTGCTGAAGGTCAAGGAATCAGCCACTGGTTGCTCAACAGGGGAGTGGCATCAAATGAAGCAAGAAGCCTTTACAGAACCATTACTGGAGGTCTTATCTGCCATCCAGTCTTCCATTCCACTCACCTCCAGTTCACCTCTCCTCCCCCCATCGCTGGTCTTTGCTATCTTGACAGAGTATTCAATAGGCTTCTCCAGTAGAGCAAGAGTGATGAATCATCTATTTGCCCATGCTATCATTATGAGCACAAACTGTTAAATAAATACAGCCGCCTCAGGCACTGCTGATAGGACCCCATTGACTCCATAAATCAGGGTTGATTTAAACAGCTCATACAGGCCGGGCCCCTGGGCCCTCAGTCTGGGTCCCAGTGGACAGAACCCTAATGAACACTGAGGGAAACATGCAAAGGAATGTGTTTTATCTCTCTACTGTGGTACCCTGGGCTGCTCCACAGGACTCTCCAAACATTCACATATTCCCACAGAAACCCATAGACAACAGAACTCGGTATATACATATTCTCATCTTCTGTACAGCTATTTGCAGAAGATCCATAAACAACTCAAAAATACAAAGACACATACACACTTGAAAATCCCCCACAGGTTAATTTTGCCCCTATTTTCACTTAATTCAATGGATTGGAAATGGTTGTGTAAGTTCCTCTGAAGACTGTTCCTGGTCGTTAACATCCACATTCCAACACATTATCAGAGGATTTCGTGACACCTACACAAATTCCGTATTAGAAAATATGTGCGGGGCCTGATTTTATATTACACAACTTTCTTCATAATTTCTTTCAGCAACAGCTTCAGTTTTTTCATGTGTATTACATGAACATCTTTATAATGCATTTAATACAATACATCGACTGTTGATCCGCCGTTTACTGTAGACAGTTTCCACATTTACTGCAAGATATTTTCTGCAACACATTTGATCTGAGTATGGATGGGAATACATTTAAGGTTGGGTAACGAAGCTCTCAGTATAGGCTACGTGTGAGGTAACCGAAGAATTAACTAACAAATAATTATTTCGCTCTGAATCCTGGAAAAAAACCGTGTCACGTACACGAAAAGTGGTTGCCTGTGCTACAGGGTTTGTCTTAGGAACAAAATCGGGTCCTACACACGATAAAAAATTGTTTTACGTGTGCATATCATAATTTTCTAATGTGGACTTAGTGTAGATGTCACGAAATCCTGTGATACTGTGCTGCATATTCATGAACTGCGTGTGGAAAAACTTTGATGGTAACAACATTAAGCAGAGAAACAACCACTAAAAGGCATTGACAGATTGAAAACTGTCAGCAGCATGCTAATAGTAGTTAGCTAATACAGTGAACTTCAAGTTCTCTGTATTAACAAAATGATATTGAAACAAGATATGATGCGATGACAACATATTTGAAGCGCAGACTGTCAGCTTTAATTTGAGGGTACTTTCATTTTCATGGGCACCATTTTGGATGAAACATTTACAAGTTAAAGCTTGTATTATACTGTACCCCCATTAAAGGATACCAACATTATTTTGACAGTTGGCTTCACAGTTGTTTCTTATTAAGCAGGTGTGTTTGTGTGCATCATTGGTGCAGGCACAAGAGAGCTCTAGGTCAATGTCTAGTCTTGACTCTAGGCTTTGCATTTGCATTTGAAGTCTGTTGCAAGATGCAAAAACAGTAATTAGTGAATAGTTAACACACAGAGTTCTGTAAAAAAAGGTATTGTGGGCAGATGAGTGTAAGATTAATATGTAGCTGAATTATGGCAAGAGAAAAGTTTGGAGAGAGAAAAATGGAACTGGCACAACAACTCTGAAATAAGGAGGGGGTTTTATGTTTGGGTCCTGTATGACTGCCAAAGAATCTGGCTCACTTGTTTTCACTTCTGATGTAACTGAGGGCAGCAGGATGATGAATGTGAAAGTGTACAGAAACATCGTGTCTGCTCTGATAGAACCAAATGTCTCTAAACCTATAACTGGACGGGGGTTCATAATGTAGCCGGACAGTGACCCCAAACACGCTGCCATAGCTACTGAAGAGTTTTTCACGGCCAAACCATGGAAAGTTCCTGACTGGCCAATTCAATCTTCCCATCTGAATCCATTTGAGCATGCGAAGAAAAGAATGGAGACAGACTTGTTTTGTTATCATTATTAAATTAAATTGGCGCAAGAATCCTCCACAGAAATGGAAATCAGAAGCTGTTGTTATATGCATAGCCTAACTAATGGATTTACTATTGTACCCCCAATTTTCCTGTGTTCCATATCCGGCCAAGTGAAGGTCTGCGTTCCTAATCAAGTGGAATGTTGGAAATTCCAGTTGGATGCATTCACATGTTGTGTTTGGCTAACAACCAGATGACTGTGCCAACCACAGACTAAAAATACTGTTATCATATTTAAAAAAGATTGCTTTCATGAATATTGTTTGACTAACATTTTACTGCCATAAAGTGCTGTCATTGAAGTCTTTCCCACAGTAGGTGATGTTAGAGGTCACCATTTTAAAGAAGTAGAAATTCAAGACAGGCAGACAAGTTTCCCCACTAGAAATTTACATTTAGAAGGCCTATCAAATACATTTTGTCCAGTCGAATGTGGTAAATGTTCACTTCCCGTTTGGTTCCAAACGCACTGTAAGTAACGGCATGAAGTTGTTTGGCTCAGTGCTATCAAGAATTGCACTCTGCAGGTGCTTTTGATCAATAAACAATGACAGGCTGGTGAATGGTAGCATCGTTGCACAAGATTACAGGTACCATCTGGCGTACCATCGCTTTTAGGTTGGAAAAAGGGGATATTGTACTGGCATGGGGCTTTCAACAGCCCAACAATTCTTTTTACTGTGTCTCCAAGAACAAAGTGTGTGTGTGTGTGTGTGTGTGTGGTGTGTGTGTGTGTGTGTGTGTATAAAGAAAGGACATTGCATGGGTCAGCCTACTGGATGTTGGATTAATAGCTACAATGCAACCAGCCTAAATCTCACATCTACACCTGTTTCGGAACTATGGAGCATCTGTTTGTTTTTGACAAAATCCTCCCCCTGATACATACTGTTATCATTGTCTTCAGTGTCATTCCAGACGGAGGACATTTGGCTCTCAAAGCAAAACAACAGCAGAGTTCATTGACTTCATATTTATTCCCCACACTGTTTGGCTACGTGAAAAATAATATTTATATTTGGTATTATGATCGCAGCCCATAGCTAATGTCGCCATTCAGCATTTAACGATAACAAAACAACAAATCAAATATTGACAGTTAGACATGCTCTCACACGGCTCGTACGTCTTACACACCTGTGTGCTGACGCCTAGCAAATGCACACACAGTATGCTAAGGGCTCACACACACACACACACACACACACACACCCACACACACACACACACACACACACACACACACACACACATACACAAATTTGCACAGCTGAAATAGAAATTGCATGCTCCCTTGCCCTAATCTTAACCCTAACTCTAACCTTAACCCTTACCCTAATCCTAACCTTAACCTACCCCTTATCTTACTCTAACCCTAACCTCAATAAAGTAACATTTATAGCTGAACTTTACTTAGGTCTAATGCCTAACCTTAACCCTAAACTTAACAAACAATGCCTGGACCTTAAAGAAACCCCAATTCTAACTCAAATTAGTTAGTAAGTTTGACCCTAAAACTAAACCCTGAACCAGAAATTGACTTTTGACTCATGGGGACTGGCAAAATGTCCCCATAAGTCCAATGTCGTGAGGTTTTACTATACTCATGGGGACAAAACACACACACACACACACACACACACACAGTATTTGTATAAAACCACTTGAGTGTAAACAGGAAATGGCTCTACTAAAGAGCCACAGATTGGGCTCCCACAGCCTCTATTACTGCCATGAAGAACAATACAGCAGGCCGCTACAAATACACACAGCCATTCGTCAGCACATCTTTCTATACCTGTTCTATAACTGCATTTGTGAGTCTGTGGTTTGCCAGTGTCTGCAAGGACGGCAACAAACAAACGAGCGGTTTCTAAATGAGAATGGAGCCATTTCCTGGAACCCAAAGCAGGATAAAGTCCTGAACAAGTTTGGACAGTGAGTGGAAGACCCCGACTCGCTCTACACAACCAGCTCTTCTCCTCTGGCCTCAAAGCGAATGACCAAGACAAAGTATTGCTGTGGATTCAGTGGCTTCTGGCCACTCCTTTGTTTTCTGACTAGAGAAACCACAGTTGGAAAAAGTGCCATTGAAAGACTGACAAAATATTTTAATTCAAAGCCGGATGGTAGCACTAATGCATGCTTTGATTCATATTATTTTGGCAGAGTAAGCAACATAAAAAAACACTGAATACTGTTCTGATTTTGGCTGGCTGTCAGACATGTCTGTTAAAACAGCAGCAATTACTATGATTGTTTTGGAACCACAAGTCATAGGTGCCCCAGAACAGAATACATCATCTGGCAAAAACAAACCACTGTATTAAATGTGCCATTAAATCTTTAGCTTTTGTACGTTAAGATGATACCGTGGGAAGGATTAATAGGAATCATACAAGATTCTCAGCGTATTTAACCAGCACTGGATTTGTTGTAGCCTAAAGTGTTCAAGCGATCTAGGCCACTGACTCTGGTTCACGTGTGCTGCTGCATCTTTCACCACTTTCCTGTCTAATAACTTATAAAATGGCTAAAATGATACATTCATTTGACGAGCATTGGATTTGTGATCAGGTTCAGTTTGGTGCCACTTACTGTGTATCTCTGGATTACGGTCAGTCCTCACCTTCTCCTTGCCTTGGAGTTGGACAACAAAATGATTTGAGCTGGAGATCAATGCCATGTGTTCACACACAACACACTCACGCGTAAATCAACAATGAACCCATCCACAGACCCCCAAGCCCTACAGATTACCTGAGAGTGAGAGCCCTCAGAACCTCTCATTTGAAGAGAGACCTAGTTTCAATGCGGCACATTTGAAATATGTTACGCCTATTTGACCACGGATGTGATTTAAGTCTTTCTTCTCTGTAAGACATGATCTGTGAAAAAAAAACAACGATTTCTCTGCCCAGGGAAAACAAAGACACCCCGTGTGAGTGAGAACTCAGGGGATTAGGATTAACCCTTGGATTTCTGACTACCTATTCGGCGAGAGGGTTGGAAAGAAAGCCGAGGAGAGGAGAACATGTTCCCACGGTCTGTTGGCCAGGCACCGTGAACACGGTGCTTAATATGCCTGGAAAACCTGTCGGACCGTCATTAGCGGAAGAGCAAATACAAGTTATGTGTTCCTGTGTATGTGTGTGTGTGTGTGTGTGTGTGTTTCACAACTCCAAGACAAGGCCTCACGTTCACCAGGCAACAAAATACAGGTTCCTCGTGTTATCTCTGCCTTTCATCGAGGTACTTGGCGGTGTAGGGACAAGAGCTTGTGTGTCTGTGTGCGTGTGTGTGTGTGTGTGTGTGTGTGTGTGTGTGTGGCACCATGGTATGTTGTGTAAACCTGTTGCCTGCCTGTGGATCTACGTTCAGATTATACACGTAAAAGAGTTTGAGTTTTCGGGGACGGCAGAAGGATGGGGAACCGTGACCGCGTCTATCGGAGTTCTGGGTCGTCATCCCGAGGGGAAGATGGAAGGTGATTTATGAGCTCATTGTGATTGCTCTGCAGAGGTATTTGAGAATTCAGAGCAGCACTGATGTACAGAGACACGGAATCAGAGACGGAATCCAGTCTAACAAATACACAGATTTGTATGATTCTTTTGGTTGGCTTTCCTTTGAACTGGCTCGGTTGTAATAAAGTCCAAATTCCACAGCAATTTCCTGTCTCTCTTTAGGTCTGACGCAGCCGAAGGATCAACCAGCCAGAGGAAGGCTTTCTGATTGGGAGATGTTATCGGAACCATACACCCACTTAAACACTCTAGTCTCTCAGTGCAGCCTGCACGCCGCTTCGTAGACAGGGTCGATTGCGCTTGGCCTGCTGGATGCTATTTATCCAGCCCTTGAGGAATACAGGATAAGGTAGGCCAGGGAGGCAAAAAGAACCGAGAAGAATATAACTAAATCTTGCCGCTTCAACGGAACATTTTCTCAGAGTAAGATGTGTGCTGATCCAGGATCAAGACCCCCGTCCATGTAATCAAGTCGATTTTGATCTGAAAGGGGAGGAACTGATCCCGAATCTGTATTTAATCTCAGAGAGGCTTCGGTAGTGTGCAGTGAGCAGGGATCGTGCTGATCGGTCTCATGTAGTATATGTGATATGACAACATCAACCTGATTCATACCTAAAGCTGAGCCAAACAGCTGTGCTTGACTTTCATTAAAGTATCTTCAAACGACAATTGCAGGTGTCCAAAAACATCAGTTTTTATTCGATAAAAGACAACTGAAAATGATTGATCACAATTATCTTCCTTTTAGTTTTCTGGAATTTCTTTTATTCAAAGGGACTCATGTGTGTTTGTTTGTCTTTCTTTCTGTGTGTGTGTGTGTGTGTGTGTGTGTGTGTGCGTGTGTGTGTGTGTGTGTGTGCGTGTGTGTGTGTGCGTGTGTGTTATGTTTGGAAAAACATAGATGAGTGTCATTGAGAGTCTGAAGAGTGTTCCAGCCCCATCATCAAATCAGTATGAAACAAGAGCCAACAGGTGACTTCAGCCCAGCTGGAGCCTCTGGGACATTCCGTTCAGCTGAGTGTTAAGATCAGGCCTCGCAATGGGGCCTAGTTCGCACACAATGCTGGAAAACACACACACCCCCCATCTCTCTATCGCGATCAGAGATAACTAAGGGGGGGCTGACGCTGAAAGAATGGGCCATAAGTACCCGTTTTGGAATTGTTGCTGGATCCCGAGTCTTGATTCTGTGCTTTTGGTGATATGGAGGGAATTTTTACAACGGCACAGTAAACCTCGCCCCATATCTGAGGGAGAATAATAATTTCTCCTGATTGTGTTTTTCCAATACTTTTTTCGTTGACCATCCCCTGGCTCATTACTCGTCTTTATTGTCCTCACTGTCTGAACTCCTCACCCTTCTCCCTCCCCCTTCCGATCCCCCATTGTTCTCTCCGCAGCTCCTCTCCTCCGCTCTGCTCCTCTCCTCTCCTCTTGCACATAGCCCCTTATAAACATGCTGCCTGAGTGAGTGTGGACTGTTGGAAGGCCCGGACTCCTCCTCTCGCAGGCCTTTGTTTACACGGCCCATTCCCTGCTGCTGATGTTTAATGTCACCAAGTCTTTTCTCCCCACCAACAGCCTTTACATAAGCACTCACACTCACTCGGCCAGCTCGACAAAGAGAAAAAGGCGGTGTGTGCGTGCTTGTATATGTGTGTGTGTGTGTGTGTGTGTATGTATGTGTGTGTATATATATATATATATATATATATATATGTGTGCGTACGTGAGCATTTGTGTGAATGACAGCGTGGGTGTGCGAGGGCCACAGATTACATCTCTCTTAGGGGTGTGAGGAAAACCAGGCATTTCATCGTCTTGGCACGGTTTGGTGTTTCAATTGGGTTCTGAAAAACCACTGCATTCCCTTTTATCCAATGCCTGAGTGCAACCAGAACCAGAGAGTGCAGACGGGGTGTTTGAACAGGGGGGTTGTGTGTCTGAGTAAGGTGTGTGTTTGTGTGTCCTTTAAGTGTGTGTTTGTGTTTGTGTGCGTGCGTGCGTGCGTGCGTGTGTGCGTGTGTGTGTGTGTGTGTGTGTGTGTGTGTGGGGGGGGGGGGGGTGTTAAAAGTGTACCAGACTTGTAATCTGAGTGCTGACGGTCTAAATCCTTAGTGGGATAAGGGCTTTTGTACTCGTGAAAAAGACATATGACCTGCATTTAGTTGAGCACTGTACAAGTCATTATATTCAAGAATGGATAATTGAATATCATTCGGCCTGAACGGGAAATGTGTTATGGAAAAATCGAAGTCATGCTGAATGAGGGCCATGGCTGTGCAAAAACAAACTGTTAAATATTCACTTAAGGACTTCCAGACTAAGTGTTTTGGTCTCACGACAGCAATGTTGGGGAGTTTGCTAGTTTCACAGGTCGGAACGTTCCTCAAATTTTACACAAAAACTCTTTGAGTGTTCGCTAAATCAGAGGAAGCAGCAGCTAAAGAGTTTAGACTCCTAGGGAAGACGTACAAGTGTGTAAGAGAGGTCTTACCCGAGGTATCTTCTGTTACCTGACAACTCTGAGTAGATAGTCTCATCTTGGAAAATTCTGGAAAGTGGAGACTGTGCGTGCAACACTGGCAGTGTGTCCTGGGTCACAGGCTCTGTTTCAAACCACACACAGGTCAAACTTACCGCCTTTCCATTTAATTCACGCTGTAACTCTGAACTTTGTTGACAAGTTTAAAGTTTATGTCCATCTGTAGACCCCATCACACCTAAGCTGTCCCACTGCTGGCATTAGGACCCTAACAGTGCTCAGAAGCTGCTTAGCCAAATTCATTTTGCAAGAAAATATAACCTACTTTTCAGGTGGCCTTTTTGTCACACTTTCTGTGCTTGTAGTCGAACATCCAAAACCTATAATTTTTATTTATATTTGTTCCAGACAAAATTGGTTCCTGTATTTTGATGAGTTGCCATTGTCTAGAATTTTGAGAAACGATGTTAGAAAAACACTCCAACGCATCTTATCTGGTCCCTGCACGTCATTATTTTCTTTTTACATATTTTCTACATTGAAAACTTTTGATGTCACAATTTGGAACCAAACAGATCTGTCTCCTGTTACTCTAAGTGAGCAAGCCGCCTCCCTTCCCATCTGTAAAATACCAACCAAGGACACATCCTTTGGCATCCAACACTGTTGTTCTAAGCTGATTGTGTATTTACATTCGGCAAAAATCACAAAAGTTTTAGAGTCATTATCACCGGAATCTACTAGAATGACTCCATGCCAATGGGACAGTTGTCAGTTTTCAAACTGTTAGCTTAGCAAACACCGATAGTACTCCCTGATCTGTCTAACACCAGGGGGCGCTAAAACACTGCAGTAGATGCCAGGACGTCCTAATTTACTGGAAGGGCTGTAGTCTTCTCCAACCGTCACCAGTGTTCCAGTCTCCGTGTGATACGGGTGCCAGTGAGTTTGCCTACATGCATGTGTAGTACTTATGGTTTAACTCATAACTCATCATCCCTGTCGGGTGTAAACTGTATGTGAGATATGACCGTTGACTCTGAGGAGTGTAGATGGGCAACCTGATTCAAAACACACTGATTATACTGAAGCTGTAACACATCATTCAATAACAGCAAATATAACTTTAGTGTCATCCATGGGAAAAGAACATCTCTGTGCCATGTTAAAAACATGAAGTCTATTAAATCCATGATTGAGCCTAATTCAGTAATTAGAGATCTCTAGGCTTCAGAGAAACCAGTTGAAAGCCAATCCTTAGACCCAGATAAAATGCAGAGGAATGTTCTTTTTCTCTTATTCTGTCTGTCTGTCTCTCTCTAACTCTCTCTATTCCGCTCTCTGTTTCTATGTCTTCCATGATCCTCTGTTTATTTTTTCTCATTTCCCTATCTGTATTCTGTCAACCGAATCCAGGCAAGAGCAGTCATTTGGCCGATGTCAGCATGCTTCTGCTTCGCTTTGTAGAGAAATTGTTACAGGAGTTGTTGGTTGGCCCAGTAAATCAATTGAAATCATTGCGTAAGATAGCCTTGATGTGATCCATGATTGGGGTTCTTAAAGGGGCTCTTCAGTGTAAAATGCCGACCTCCTTGAAGTGGCGAGAGAGGAATGGTGTCCAGACCACAAAATGAGCAGGATGTAGCTGGTTTATGTGCTGTAATATGAGTCAGTAAACATCAGGAACCTTAGCCTATTCACCGCAGTCAGCCAACGCCGATCAAATGTGTGCGTGTGTTCACACACGCAAGTGTGCGCATGGAATCACAGGCACGCACAGCACGCACCTCGGTAGCGACGCCTGGGAACGCACGTCCGTTTAACAGCATCTTCATCAGCCTGTTCCTCATCGGTCGCCTCGGAGCATGACTTGGCAGCGTGGCCTGTGCGTGGCCCTGGGCCGCGGAAAGATGGGAACATAACACTTTCTCCTGTTACCATCCCTCAAAAACATGACAGCCATCAGGTTCCACTATGTTTTGAAATAGAAGCCCCTGTTGACTGGAGGTAATGTGAGCTTTTGAAAAGGGACCCACACAATCTTTATTTGACTATGGGGGAGGTAGCCGGGGGATGGGCAATGGGGGAAATCAAATGTATTTCTTAAAGCTCTTTTACATCAGTTGGGTAAAAGACACCCAGACTGAAATGTCAAAAAACAAGCTATATTAAAGCTGGTGGGCGTGTAACGCACCACTTTGGACACATTTGGATATCGTTTGGATATCGTTTTTTTTTTAGCGTTGGCTCTTTATCTCTCTGCTTATATACACAATACAATCACATAGGAAAGTCCCTCAGTTTCTTCGATCCATCAGTTTCCCTATCAAACTAGGATAAATCAATAAGAAACCGTCTTCCACCATCTCTCTTTCCCCCCCCTCTCTCTCTCTCTCTCTCTCTCTCTCTCTACCTGTTTAGCCAGCCAGGTGGGTTCCTGGGCAGCAGCCAGCGTAAGTTGTGTGTGTGATCAAACACACCTGTGTCAATGTGAGTAGACACACACCTGTTGACCGCCCCGATCCCCCTCTGTCAGTGTGACGACAGTAACTGGCCAAAACACACACGGTCGATGACCCGTGGAGCAGCCAGCCATCTGATGCTTGGCCAACCAAAATGACTGGAGCCATTATCCACAGGTTTTGGCGGTAGTGAAGGACAATGGACATGTGACTATTTGGTGGGGGATGTGACTGTGTGAGGTGAAGGATGGGACTGTGTGTCATGGGTAATGTGACTGTGTGTGGTGGGGGATGGAACAGTGTGCGGTGTAGGATGTGACTGGGTGGTGAGGAATGTGACTGGGTGGTGTTGGATGTGGGGCATGGGGGATGTGACTTTGTGAGATGTAGAATGTGACTGGGTGATGGGAGATGTGACTGTGGGTGATAGTGGATGTGACTGTGGGCAGAGGGTGATGTGACTGCGTGGAGGGGGATGTGACTGTGGGTAGAGGGCGATGTGACTGCGTGGAGGGGGATGTGACTGTGGGTGGAGGGGTGTGTGACTGTGAGATGTAGAATGTGACTGGGTGATGGGGGATGTGACTGTGGATGATGGGGGATGTGACTGTGGGTAGAGGGGGATGTGATTGGGTGGTGGGGGATGTGACTGGGTGGTGGGGAATGTGACTGTGGGTGATGGGGTGTGTGACTCATTGCATGTGCATGTGCATGCCTTTTTACATACATTATCATCCATTGATTAGAAGCATAATGTGGACTTCTGCCATTCTCGACTCCCACAGATATACAGTCCCCTCCAAAAGTATTGGAACAGTAAGGCAAATATCTTTGTTTTTGTTGTTCACTGAAGACATTTGTGTTTAAGATCAAAAGATGATTATGAGACAAGAGTTCAGAATTTCAGCTTTCATTTCTTGGTATTCACATCTAGATGTGTTAAACAACTCAGGATGTACAACCCTTTGTACAACCCTGGTGTTTGAACCCACCAATCTTTCAAGTGAGCAAAAGTATTGGAACATGCGACTGACAGATGGTCCTTGTTGCCCAGGTGTTGCCTTTTAGGTTGGTTGTTCAAACATTAAATAGCTCTGCATGACTAGTCTAAGTTTCCATCCTTGGTTTTAACTTATAAAGACTGCAATTCTTGTTAAAGAGGATAAACCAACATGAAGACCAGAATGCTGTCTATGGGAGAAAAGCAAGCCATTGTCAAGCTTAGAAAAGAAGGACAATTAACCAGAGCCATTGGACAAACATTGGGCAGAGCAAGCACAACAATTTGGAAGGTCCTGAAAAAGAAAGA
Source organism: Esox niger (assembly GCA_016801105.1). Lineage (NCBI taxonomy): Eukaryota > Metazoa > Chordata > Actinopteri > Esociformes > Esocidae > Esox > Esox niger. The sequence goes on from JACXGJ010003411.1 coordinate 51,751, forward strand.
CACTACTGGTGTACTGAGCAACAGACGTTGAACAGGTTGGCCAACAACAGAAGTTGATGACAGAAATATCGTGAGACACCCCCCAAAACATCAGTAAGGGACATCACTTACAACCTCCACCATGCAGGGGTGAAGGTATCACAATCCATTGTTTGAAGTAGACTCAGAGAGCAGAAATATAGAGGCCACACCACAAGATGCAAACCACTCATCAGCAGTAACAATTGGAAGGCCAGATTGAAATTTGCAAAGATCTCTACCAAAGTAATGTAAAGGCCAAAGTGTGGAGAATGAAAGGAACTGCAAATGATCTGAAGCATTCAAGCTCATCTGTGAAGCATGGTGGAGGTAATGTCATGGTGTGAGCATTCATAGTTGCTTCTGGATCATGCTCATTAATATTTATTGATGATGTAACTGATGATGGTGGCAGCAGAATGAATTCAGAAGTGTGCAGAAACTTTTTGTCTGCCAATTTACAGAGAAATGCATTGAAGGAAGTTCATCATGCAGCAGGACAATGACCCAAGCACACTGAGATTGAAGGGAGAAACACCCCGAAACAAACAAGAACTGAAAGAAACTCCGGTACAAGCCTGGAATAGCATCACAAATGAAGAATGCAACAGTTTGGGGATGTCGATGGGTCGCAGGCTTGAGGCAGTTATTGCAAGCAAGATTTATGCCACCAATTATTAAATGTTATTTACTTTAAGATTATTCGTTCCATTACTTTTGCTCTCCTAAAAATGCTGTGGTCTAATACAAACGGGGGTATGTCCTAAGTTGTTTAACACACCTAGATGTGAATACCAGGAAATTAAAGCTGAAATTCTGATCTCTTGTCTCATACTGATCTTTTGATCTTAAACCCAAATGTCTTCAGTGACCATCAAAAACAAAGGAATTTGCCTTGCCGTTCCAATACTTTTGGAGGGGACTGGTTATACTTGACATTGATGGGCACAGTGTTGATGCCAGCGCAGGTCAGAGACAGTGGATTAGAGCAGTTGCCAGGGCTTAAATGTCTTGCTCAAACATGCATTTGCAGGAGATGATGAATAGGTTCCAGCTGCCAGTTCAGTTCCATTCCCATTGTCTTGCCCATTAGCCCAGGGCTTGAACCTGCAGCCCTCTGGGTGTTGTTCAACACTCCAACCTATAGACTACTGCCTGTGTCTTTGACGCTGCTGTCAGCTCTGCCCCTGTGTGCTGGGTCATGGGTGCAAGGTGGCCATGGCTATGCGTAGTTCTACATGTGTGTGTGTGAGTGTGTGTGTGCGTGTGTGTGTGTGTGTTTGTGTACATGTGTGATTATATGCATGCAACCTGTCAACAGAGCCAGTGAAGGAATCTTGATTCACTGGTGAGCCCCCCCATTCGTTCCCTCTGTTAACCCCTTCTAGCCATAACCTCCTGGACAGCACCCAGCTTGAAAGGCATATAATGTTTGTGTCTGTTGCATCAAACACAGTAGAAAAACGTATTGAACTATATCCTGCTATATATGGAGAAATCAGGGATATCAAGTGAGTGCAATCTGAAACTGCTGCAGCAACTGATGACTGGCGAAGCCACATAAATCTCCTTTGTTTATCTGTTCAGCTGAAGAAGTTGTCAGTGCATATAAAGGAGAATCTGATGACATAGACTGGATACAGTTAACATACTATCGGTGAACCTTCGCAATGAATACTTCGTGAGTAACAATTTTCAATTAAGGTGGGTTATTCAATAAATGTGATGAATTGGAGGATAGTGTTGGTGCCAAATGTCAATCTTGGATGTAAAATGTATGACACGTTTGAATAATTGTTGAATATACTGCAAAAACGAGCCAGCACAAATAGAAACATGTTTCACGATACACTTAACATTCATTTAAAATAAATAATGATAATTAATACTTTTTTCTAATGTCTCTACTATAACGCTTAATCTCTTTGATGACTACATTAATTACCACAACAATAACAACATCAGTGACAAAACCACTAACAACACCATTGACAAAAGTAGCATTTAAATAAATGTTTTCAAAGTATTGCATTTCTTTAAAGCATTAAAACAAATTAATTATTCATGTGGATTCATATAATAAATTCTCTAACATTTCAAATACACAACCAAGATACTGGACTCCAATGCTACAACTTGCAATTATGACTTGCAGGAGGGTGTGGCTTTGTCCGGACAATAACTATATTTCAGTTCCTATGGATCGAGTTACACAGAAACTAAACACTTTTACAGGGTCAATATTTGTCCTCCAAGCCCACCCCCCACCCCCACCCCGGTTAGGGATATCTGATCCTAGATGTGTGATTAGGGCAAAGCATAAGCATAGCACTGCTAGTCTACAT
>JACXGJ010003412.1:0-54037 GCA_016801105.1 Esox niger
GTGGTGGCTGAGCAGAGCACACAGACATGTGGTGTCTGAGCAGAGTACATTTTTGGAGAGATTCAGTACACTTTTGCCTGAAGTCAAAAGGATTAATCAAGCGCTCTACACATGAAGAATATTCACAGCTAGAGGCCAAAAAGTGGCTCCTGGATTTAGCTATTCTTACTGACCAACAGAGAGGTTGAATGAATTGAATGTAAATCTGCAAGGAAAAGACAGAAATGCAATTGAGATGCTCTGCACTTTAAATGCAAGCTACAACTGCTTTCAAGTAAGCAGGAAAGCTCTGCTCGACACTACAAGAGCAAGTTCAAAACATTTCATCTGAAATGCACACTTAGTTTTGTGAAATGCAAGTTCAGTTTTGTAGTAGAGATGGACAAAGAAGCTTATGCTTTAGTCGTGAAATGCACCCATTGATGATATCTTAGATTTTTCAAAAACACAGATATGCGTATCAAGACATCTATGATATCAATTATAGGGAAGCACTGATAAGAACATTCTTGCCTGATGCTGATAGCTGATATTCATATAATACAATTGGCCAGTCTGTACTGATACCTATGTCCTCTAATTTCTGTACCTGTTAACTCTAGAATTAATTGAATAAAAACATTTTATACATTTTGATGACCAAAAACCTGCGAAAGAAACAGTGACAATGAATTGAAAATGTACATTATGTGATAGTAAATTCACATTCTCTTTCTTTAATTATAAATTATACAATGCCTTATACAATGCCATATACAAGAAATAAGGTATTTTAACTTGCAACAGAGATAAAATGATAACTAAAGAAAAATGACTCATGACTTCAACAAATAACAATTATTACAAAGTTCACTAGAGCATATTGGACACCAAGTCAGACAAAAGCTAAATCTGCCATATTTAAAGCAATCTGCCAAACAACAAAGATAACCGTTTTGCATCTATATGTCAGATACCAAATTACCACCGGCTACATTGGTGCATCCCTAAGCATTTCTGTTGACGTAGTCTGTCCAGGAGTGAATACTAACCCAATACTAAAGCAAGCATGCACCATTACCCACCTTGATAAGTGCCTCCAGTTCTGCGGGCGTCACACATGGGTGCCTATAAAGGAAAAGAGCCTTCTCAAGAGTGATGCTGTCCTTCTGGTTGCTCTCAAAGGGTTGCTCAAGGGCATTGAAAGCCAGGCCTCCGCCGACCAGATAGGCCACCACCACCACAAACACTGCCACCACCGTCTTCCACCTCATCACAGAGTGGAGGGCCGAGAGGTCACCGGTCGTGTCCATACTAGCTATCACACTGGCAGAGCGAGAGGAGATGGAGAGGCGGGGTAAGGGGCAGTGGGCATTGGCCCCCTTGGGATCACTGCCACTGGGGTTCTGCACAGCTGCCGCACTGGCCTGGACTAGGCTGGACTGGATCGTCCCTGACTGGACCTTCTTGGGAGGGACCAAGTTGGTCTGGACTGCCACTAAACAGGAGAGAGTATTCAAGTATCAGCAAACCATGGTAATTTAACCTCTAAAATTGTAGTTGGCAAATATGACATTCATGGTACTTTGTTGTGTGATTCCCATTGTAGTGTATATAGAAAACGTAATTTACAATCCCGTTGCCAAAAAAGTAAAATGCAAATTTAAACAGTTGTTTTAATTGTGAAATCATTTAAACCCTATATTCAATATAATAAAAAATAGGACATATCAAATGTTGAAACTAAGAAATTGTATTGTTTCTTGAAAAATATATGCCCACTTTGAATTTGATTCCAGCAACACGTTTCAGAAAACGTGGGATAGAGGCCACAAAAGTCTGGAAAAGTTGAGTAATGCAAAAAAACTAAACCTGGTGGAACATCACAAAACTAATTAGGTCCATTGGCAACAGGTCAGTAACATTAAAAGACCATTCCAGAGAGGATGGATCTGTCAGAAGTGAGGATGGGGAGGGGTTCACCACTCTGTGAAAGACTACATGGGCAAATAGTGCAGAAATCTAAGAATAATGTTTGTCAACATAAAATTGCAAAGATTTTGGGGATCTCATCATCTATGGTACATAATATCATTTAAAAAAATCAGAGCATCTCTGTATGTATGACACAAGGCCGAAAACCAATACTTAATGGGGGTGATCTTTTGGCCATTAGGCAGCACTAGATTAAAAAGACACTGTTCTATAGTGGAAATCACAGCATGGGCTCAGAAACACTTCTGAAAATCAATGTCTGTGAACCAAGTACGTCGCTGCATACACAAATGCAAGTTAAAACTCTACCATGCAAAGACAAAAACATATATAAACAAGATCCACAACCGCTGCAACCTTCTATGGGCCCAAGCTCATTTAAGCTGCGCTGAGGTGAACTCGAAAACTGTCCTATGGTCCGATGTATCAACATTTAAAATTACTTTTGGGAATCATAGATGCTGCATTCTCTGGACTAAAGAGATGAGGGACCATCCAACTTGTTATCAGCGCACACTTTAAAAGCCTGCATCCGTGATGGTATGGGGGTGCATTAGTGGACATGGCACGTCTGTGAAGGCACAATTAATGCTGAACAAAATATACAGGTTCTGTAGCAACATATGCTGCCATCCAAATTATATCTTTTTCAGAAAAGGCCTTGCTTATTTCAGCAAAACAATGCTAAACCACATTATGCACTTATCACAACAGCCTGGCTCCATAGTAAGAGTCCAAATGCTAAACTGGCCTGCCTGCAATCCAGACCTGTCCTGTATTGAAAACATTTGGTGCATTATGAAACAAAAAATACAACAAAGGAGACCCCAAAACTGTGGAGCAGCCGAAATCCCATATCAAGCTAGAATAGGAGAACATTTCACATTCAAAACTGCAGCAATTGGTCTCCTTAGTTCCCCTATTTTTCAGGGTATTGTTAAAAGAAGAGGTGACATCACACATTTTTGGGAATGCGTTGCTGGGATCAAATTCAAAACGGGCATGTATTTTTCCAATAAAAACATTTCCCAGTTTCAATGTTTGATATTTGTCTTTGTACTATTTTCAGTTGAATACAGTGAGAAATTATTTGCACATCATTGCTTTCAGTTTTTATTTGGATTTTACACAGCCTCCCAAAATGTTTGGAAACGGGATTGTACCTGTAATATTAATGTCAGGCATTGACATAAGTTTGGTTTTTCATAAGGTGCATGAGGAGTTTCTGTTATTTTGTCCACCCTCTGTAGATTATTAGTTTTACACCCACCCCTACCCACATCTGCAGCCTGACAACAGTTTTTTGTGTTGTGCTGGGAGAAATGCCTTCTACCCAAACCTGGAGAAGGACACTACATACTACAATAAAAACACAAGGTTCTAGGAGGGTCCTATAAGGGTTCTTCACTTTGAAACTTCAGAGAACCACTTCAATGGTTTCTCAAGGAACGTTTTGAAGAACCTTTTGGGGTAGATTTTTACATGCGTAAGTTGTTCATATAGTTCTTTGAGTAATAAGCGTAAACAGAACTTTTCAATTCCCTTAGACAGTTTGCTTTGAAGCAAAGTGGAATATTTTCTTTTTAGTGTAGCTACTGGTCATCTGAACATGCAAAAATATCGTGGCCCAAAAAGGTAACATACTCTTTTCAGTAGGAATGGCCACTCCTCAGAGTCTGACTCTATAGGTATTTTCTAGCCACTGTGCATCAATTTCTTGTTGTTGCTTGCCCTTTGGGGTTTCTAGGGTGGTTATCTGTATAAGCACTTTGTGACAACTGCTGATGTAAAAAAGGGTTTTATATTTCATATTTGATTTGACTGACACACAGAGATGCTAAGAACATTAATGAGATGTACCCAATAGACAGGTGTAGCCCATAAGATAGGCGATAATTGTCACCCAGGGTAATTGCTTTGGTTATGGGATGTGTAGTAAATGCAAGCAAGCTGGATGGGGAGGGGGAGGGAGGTCAAACAAAGTGGGGCATTGTGCAAAGTCCTCCATATTTAGATCCTTTTATGTACAAACGGTGAAAGCCCCAGCATTCACGCCCAAGCCCACTCCTATGGGAGATTGTCCTGATTGATTCTTCTGAGAATGGGAGGGACCTTGCTGGGTTTCATCATGATGCAAAAATTAAAACAGTTTTTAAAAAGAGCTCATTATTCCCAGGGAGATGTTTTTAATATAATTTAATAGATTCACTCGCTATATACAATACTATATACAGCAGGCTATATAACTTGCTAGCACAATAAAAAATATGTAAAAAAAAACCTTTTTTGCAACATGAAACCTTCCTCAAAGCATATCATATCTTAGGATATATGTGTGATATACAGCTCTGGAAACAATTAAAAGACCACTGCACCTTTTTCTTTCCTTTAAAAAAAAACTTGAAAAGAAAGGTTTTGAGTGAAGAACGGAAGCCTCCAATTTGCAGTCAGAGGGCTGAGTGTCTGCAGGTTCACTCTCACCTTGTACTTGATTGATTAATTAGGTTACAAATTGGTTAGTTTCTACCCTCACCTGGTTGTTTAGGTCTGTACTGGGAACACATTTATAAGAAAAAACAAAAACCTGCAGACACTTGGCCCTCCATGGAACCAGTTTGACATCCCTCTACATAGTTCATCCTTTGACAAGAATTAAAGCTTAAACAAATGAAAACATTAAGTAATCATGACAGGAACACAGCCCGAGATTCACCAAGTTAACATCAGTTACTTTGCGTTAGCACACCTATGGGTAATAGGATTACATTTTCAAGGCATTGTTGGGATGATGAACTGCGGTCTCTTGGACAGGTACAGATAGTCGAGTTAAACGTATTTTGAATAATGATGCATCATTGATCTTGTTTCAGTCCAGAACTACTGTTTGGGAAAAACACCCCAAAAGAGTATTCACAATCAAGGAACTTATTTTTAGGATGGCTGGGTACGACATAATAAAGACATTTAATCTAATATCAGACCTGCAAACTACAAAGATATGGGAATATGCAAAACGTGTTTATTTATTTATTGTATTTGGAGAACTTGCTTCCAGAAAATGTCGATCTTTTTTAATTGACACAAAGTTGAGAACTTTTGACCAGCCGAAATTGTGTTAACCAATTATAAACGAGAACCAAACGCAGGACCCCTTCTCAACATGTCGAAAACCGAATTAAATGGATTTTTTTGTCCTTGCAAACGCGTTTTATTTTTCTGCATAAGGGTAGATTTTCTCAAAGCATCTCCAATATATCCTATGACACCCATAGAGAAAGCATTGGAAATCACGATCATGATTACAATCAACGTGCTCCTTTGGCCGCGCCCTACGTACTAGTCCAAGTGGTGCTCATGGAGGAGAGCAATCTGTGTGGATTCAGTAGGAGGATTCGTAGTCAGCTAGTGGGCCACATCAAACTGCTGAATCAGTTAATATGATGGAGATTGTCTTTAGAAAGGCTCTGTTTCTGCCCGGTAATTCCCAATACCCCACCCACAACCCCTAACGAAGTGCGACCAGCTGTGCCCATAAGGGATGAAGAAAGAGATCCACTTAACCGCCTGGATGCACAATTGCAATAATATTAATTCTATTAAGCTATACTTTAATATGAAATAAACAAACGATATATTTGCAAGATATGGCACGCTATGCATCATTCACGTTTTAGTGATTTTGTTCATGTCCTAGACACACAGTAAGGGTCTGGACACTATTACATCTCTACGACTATGAATTTATTCGTTCATCATGAGAGAAACCTTACACAAATTTAATTTGTAAGTCAAATGTTTACTAACCTTGTTGTCCAGGGTCCCATTTTACTTTTTTTCTACGGTTTTCCGGTGGAAATTTCATAGCTATTGTTCTTCTGAATAAACACTATAGCCTAAAAATCGGGTAAAAAGTGCTTAAGAAAATGTAATCAAGAAAACCAAGTCAAAGCATCCTTGTCATACTGGTGATATTCTCTCTTAAATTACATAATGTACAGGAAAAGTAACAGGAATCCAACAATGTACCCTTTCTCGGTCGTAATTTGGTTTCTGGCTTTGCTATCACAAAATTCAAGATCACCCAGTGGGTTACAGTTCTAACGTCAGTTTTGGAACATAAGTAGATGGGGTGCGCTTTTAAAACATGACTTGTCAAGGGAGAAAATATCACCCCCAACAAAGGAAGAACAATGAATGATAGTAGTGCAGCTAGCTACAGCTCATCGTCAACGCCCGTTTTTCAAAAAGTTCTTGTTTAATTATCACTAATTCTGAAGGCTCGTGATACACGTAATAATGTACAAATGTATGTAAACCGGGTACTTACTATTTTGTGTTAAGGACCCCGTCTCTCGTCCTAGTTTACTCGAGGGAACCACTGCACTCACAGTTGGGTACCGGCGTACAGGCACATGGCGCTGGAGTAAAAGCATAAAGGTATTCAAGCATAGACAACGCAAACCATTACATCATTCGCTGGAGAAATCATACATAATGTATACAAATAAAAAAAACTCGGATCCTTTCTGCAACAATATAATCGTGTCCCTTTCTCATATTGTATGAATATAGCCAGGTGCTTTGTTGTTTTGAGGTTCTACCGTTTTTTTAAACGGCACTTTTTATGGGGATGCTTGAAAATCAAGATCGAAAAATTACATTAAATGCAATGGATTGTCCCTGCAAGTCTGTGGTTGTTTTTTTATTTCCATATGGGGTTATGTATGTTTATAGTTAGGCATGTGAATGGGCAAATACAGGGGCTTATCGTTTAACATCACAGTGAACACTTTAAGGAATTAAACAAATGCATTGTTAAATTTAACAGAATTAGTTCTGATACAGTGCATTGAATTACATTATCTAGGAACCATACATACAGTATACCATAATGAGATAATTGCATTCCAGACACCATGTAAACTTAAATTCCTCCAACAACATTAAACCAATCCTAATCATTTATAGCTGTTCACCTGATACAACACTGAATTTGATTTTGGCATAGAAACTTGAGACATCATCCAACCACTTCCTGAGAACAAATACAAATTATGAAGTCCTCAGATGTTCATTACTGGGTTCTGGTCTCTTAACACTATGGTAAGCGGTCTCTGAGATGTAAACGATACTAGACTTTTTATTTATGATATATGTGAACTCGACAGTTATCTGTCTTACAGCTTTGAGATAAATAATATAGTTTTTCTTATAATTGGCCGCACTGGGTCAAAAGGTCGCTTAAATAGGCCAAATAATAGTAAGCTGTTGAACAAAAATGACAGTCATTTCTTTTTTTTCTTTCTGTCAGTGGAGAGGTGTTTATTCATTTTTGTTGGCCACTGTTGTTGAAAGAGAAACAGTTTACTGTGTTATGTCATGTCCACCAGGACCACTTCTATTGACATGTGATTAATAGGATATCATAGGCTTGCTGCTAATTCTATGGGAAAACTGCTTTCTGTAAATCATGTGCACTGATGTGAATATATAACGCTGTCTTTAGGCAAATTTCAAAGTGTGGAGAAGAGTATAAGTTATGCCGCAATTGTAGGTCTACTCAAATTTGTTTTATTTATACCCCACATTTCTCCCTAGTGTTGTGATAACCAATTCATGACTAGGGGATCCCCAGCAACTCCCAGCAGACGCTGGGCAGTCGATGCCAAGATGTGTGTTCCAAAATCATATCTGATACCATACTGTTTCTTACCCTGCTGCTTACTTGACCAGGAAGTCTAGATCGGAATACCTACATGCCAGAAGAAATGCACTCCCTGGCTTTGTGCCATGACTGAGTACACTGAGGCCCAAGTTGTCACAAGTAGTCTAACATCATAAATGCTGCTCTGCAGAATGAATGAGTTGAGTGTTCTACCTGCAACCTTGTCACAACAATCTACTGTTGCATTTAGGTCTCGAACATCATGTTCAAATTAATTGGGCACTGTTAAGAATTCTGCCTCTAAACAACCGCACAACTTGTTTCCTCCCTGTCTTCCTTTACCAAACGAGACCAATACAGTAATAGCTAGTCCAGGGTGGTTTAGGGTGTGAAGGATAGTACAGGTGCTGGTCATATAATTAGAATATCATCAAAAAGTTGATTTATTTCAGTAATTCCATTCAAAAATTGAAACTTGCATAATGTATACAGTCATTTCACACAGGCTGATATATTTCAAGTGTTCATTCCTTTTAATTTTGATGATTATAACTGACAACTAATGAAAACCCCCAAATCATTATCTCAGAAAACTGGAATATTACTTAAGACCAATACAAAAAAAGGATTTTTAGAAATGTTGACTGAAACGTATGAACATGAAAAGTATGAGCATGTATAGCACTTAATACTTAGTCAGGGCCCCTTTTGCCTGAATTACTGCAGCAATGCGGCGTGGCATGGAGTCGATCAGTCTGTGGCACTGCTCAGGTGTTATGAGAGCCCAGTTTGCTATGATAGTGGCCTTCAGCTATTCTGCATTGTTGGCTCTGGCGTATCGCATCTTCCTCTTCACAATACCCCATAGATGTTCCATAGGGTTAAGGTCAGGCGAGTTTGCTGGTCAATTAAGAACAGGAATATCATGGTCCTTAAACCAGGTACTGGTAGCTTTGGCACTGTGTGCAGGTGCCAAGTCATGTTGGAAAATGAAATCTGCATCTCTATAAAGTTGGTCAGCAGCAGGAAGCATGAAGTGCTCTAAAACTTCCTGGTAGACGGCTGCGTTGACCTTGGACCTCAGAAAGCACAGTGGACCAACACAAGCAGATGACATGGCACCCCAAACCATCACTGACTATGAAAACTTTACACTGGACTTCAAGCAACATGGATTCTGCGCCTCTCCTCTCTTCCTCCAGACTCTGTGACCTTGATTTCCAAAAGAAATGCAACATTTACTTTCATCAGTGAACATAACTTTGGACCACTCAGCAGCAGTCCAGTCCTTTTTGTCTTTAGCCCAGGTGAGACGCTTCTGACACTTTGTCTTGTTCAAGAGTGGCTTGACACAAGGAATGCGACAGCTGAAACCCATGTCTTGCATACACTGACTCCAGCTGCAGTCCACTCTTTGTGAATCTCCCCCACATTTTTGAATGGGTTCTGTTTCACAATCCTCTCCGTGGTGCGGTTATCCCTATTGCTTGTACACTTTTTTCTACCACATCTTTTCCTTCCCTTCCCCTCTCTATTAATGTGCTTAGATACAGAGCTCTGTGAACAGCTGGCATCTTTAGCAATGACATGATTGTGTAGCCAACAGAACTAGACTGATAGACCATTTAAAGGCCTTTGCAGGTGTTTTGAGTTAATTAGCTGATTAGAGTGTGGCACCACTCTAGAGTGTGTCTTAAATATTGAACCTTTTCCCAATATTCACATTTTCTGAGATACTGATTTTGGGATTTCATTAGTTGTCAGTTATAATCATCAAAATGTAAAGGAATGAACACTTGAAATATATCAGTCTGTGTGGAATGACTGTATACATTATGCAAGTTTCACTTTTTGAATGGAATTACTGAAATAAATCAACTTTTTGAAGATATTCTAATCATATGACCAGCAGCTGTACTGTGTGTCTAAATGGAGTATAAGGAGAATACAAGTCAATGAGAACTGATAGACAGACCTCCAAGAACATTTCCATGGGGAATATATCAGTCACTGATGAATCTTGTAGATACATTTTAACTTAAAACATTAAATGAAGATGTCAACTTGTAATTGTTGCTTATATATACTCTAACTATTAGTGCCCTGGAGCAGGTTTTTATCAAGGATTTGTCTGTACTGTGCTTAATTCAACTGTCCATCAATCCTGACTAGTCTCCAAGTCCCTCCTGCTGAAGAACATCTCCACATGCATTGTGCTGCCAACTATGCTTCACTGTAGTAATGATATCGGCCAGATGATGAGCTGTGCCTGGTTTGCTACAGAAATTACGCTTGGCATTCAGGCATAAGACTTCAATTTTGGTTTCATCAGCTCATAGAATCTTGTTTCTCATTGTATGCGAAGCCTTCAAGTGCTTTTTGTCAACCTCCAACAGGCCTTTTACTGAAGAGCAAGTTCTGTCTGGCTAATCTACCATAAAGGCATGATTGGCAATTCCTTTGACTTCATGTCTTGATTTTTGCTTTGCCATGCACTTTCAACTGTGGAACCTTATATATAGTTCCAGTAATACATTTTAACAACACTTCTTTTAACAACACATATGGCTGTGGTTTGGAAATTCTTGCTTGATATAGGATTTCAGGTGCTCAACAATTCAGTATCTCCTTTGTCATATATTTAATTTCATAATGTGCCAAATGTTTTCAATGGGTGACAGGTCTGGACTGCAGGCAGGCCAGTTTATCACCCGGTCTCTCTTACTACAGAGCCATGCTGTTGTGATTCGTGCATAATGTGGTTTAGCATTGTCTTGCTGAAATAAGCTAGGCCTTCCCTGGAAAATACATTGTCTGGATGGCAACACATGATGCTCCAAAACCTGTATATATTGTTCAGCATTAATTGTTCACAGTCACCCACGCCATGTGCACTAATGCACCTCCATGCGATCACGGATACTGGTTTTTGCACTTTCTGCTGATAACAAGTCTGAAGGTTCCTTTCCTCTTTAGCCCGGAGAATGCGGCTTCTATAATTCCCCAAAGTAATCTAAATGTTTTATTTTTCCAACCACAAGACAGTTTTCCACTTCAGAGGAAGCACATGCATTTATGGATGTTGTTTATGTATGGTTTCTTTTCATGGTAGAGTTTTCACTTGCATTTGTGGATGCTACGGCATTAAGTGTTCACAGACAATTGTTCTCAGAAGTGTTCGAGCCCATACAGGGATGTCGAATACAGAATCGTATCTGTTTTTAATGCAGTGCCGCCTGAGGGCCCTAAATTAGTTTTTGGCCTTGTCCCTTGCCTACCAAGATTCCTCTGTATTCTCTGAATCTTTTAATGATATTGTGTACCACAGAGAATGAGATCCCCAAACTCTTTGCAATTATACATTGTGAAACATTGTTTTTGCCTGTCCAGTCTTTCACAGAGTCGTGAACCCTTCCCCACCACATCCGTTGTGAGATGTTCCACCAGGTTTTTTTTAGCATTGCACAACATTACCAGCCTTTTGTTGCCCCTGTCTCAGCTCTATTGAAACGTGTTGCTGGCATCAAATTCAAATTGGCCATATATATTTCAAGAAACAATAACATTTCTCAGTTTGAACATTTGACATGTTGTTTTTGTACTATTTCCTACTGAATATACAGCATAGGGTTAAAATGATTTCCACATCTTTGCATTTTGTTTAAATTTTTGGAAAACAGGTTTGTGAATGTGATATTTATTTTTTAATTTGTATCGTTTAATAAGTTTGCTTTGTCATTATGTCACATTAGGAATGCACCATATAATTCAGATATACCCTAATTCTCTGGCTTAAAACTATTGCAGTATAAAGCTTGGGAGTTGAAAATACCCAAATTCTATGCTTACAGATCGATTAATGCCACCCATGCCCAACTGGGGACCCCAGACAATGTGATGCTTCACCTCATCCCTGCATACAAACAAAAAACTGCACACAATGTATAAACAAATGAAATAGTGCAGCAATCGGGAAGCTAAAAACTGCCTTGACACCACAGACTGGGATTACAATAACATACATGACTACACTGAAATGGTCACATCGTAAACAAAGGGTAGCAAATAGGCATACCACAAAAACCCATGGTATCATAAAACAATTAGCTTAGGAGTCTATAAGGAGAACTCTCATAGGGCTCTTGACTCTGCATTTGAGGATGAGCAAAAGTACAGGTGCAAATCTGTCTACAGGGAAACCAAGATAAAGCAGAATGGAAAATAAACTCTCTAGCAATTAATTTGTCTGGATAGGCATTTCAAAGATCATAAACTATAAACCAAAGCCCTGATGCTGATGATGTGGAGCCAGCACTTCCAAACAAACTCAATCAACGTTGCTGCAGATTAGTCTCTAAAAGGCCTCTTAATGATAGGTAATTTCAGCTCTTACGCAATATGTGAGAATTCATTTTCAACACATTGCTTCTCTCTGTTTTTGTGGTATGTGCATTTGATAAATACACAATAACTGTGAGAGATGTAATCTAAAACAAAAATCCAGAAAATCACATTTTATGATTTAAATAATAATTTTGCATTTTGCAAATCATGTCACCACAATTGTTTAGACAGTATTTCCAAAAACTGATTTAGGAAAAGCATTCGTCGGACATCATGCCACTAAAGATGGCGTTATTTCCCAGACAAGAGCCAATATAAGCTCCAGAAAGACTGCAACACAATTGCCATTGTGAATCTTCATATGAGGTGAGCTGCACACCCTTAAACTTCTCCATCTGCTCACATTAGTAATTATTTTGCATCCAGCTTCTGGTCATCTGAACATTTTAATATCTTGATGTGTTAAAAACATCTGTTGCTTTTGTGGATTTGCCCAGGGGTCTGCCAGAGGGTGGTGTAATTAGCCTGCAACGTCTGGGTTAGAGGGTGTAAATCGAAATTGTCTGCCTGCCTTGTCTTGCTCGAGTGACTCCTGGTGGCGGCTTGGGTACCTGTAAGCTAAATTTAGGTAGAAGGCCAGAGTTGCATTGCTTCTGGTGTGCAAGGATTACCTTCTAGATTTTGTGGTCAAACAAGTAGAGTAATAGGATGCTTTTAGCAAGACACATCTCAATATTGACTGTGCTGGGAGTCTGCTGGGACTTGTTGCAATAAAGCAGGGTCTTAATCAAGAATTAGTTATGAAATTGGAGAGAAACATTTTCCAAGTCTTAAAATTTCAATATATTCATACCAAAGTTGTGAACACTAATTTTAATGTTAAACATACGTTTTTATTCATACCTGTTTTTCTTGTCCTACACCTGATAACATAGATTTGCCAAAAAATAATACACGTTACGACTGCCGATGTAAAAAGGGGTTCATGAAATACATGATAGTAGCATGGACAAGGGACTGCAAGCCAGACAATATTGTGCGTGCTTCTTTTTTGCACGCAGGTAACTCGACGCATTTTCTCGGTAGAGCCGGATAAAGCGTACTGACGGAGCCCTAGCAACGAACCAGTGACATGGCGACGAAGACGCTTTCTGTTATTGTAGCTTTGTGGATTGCGCGAATTTGGATTGTTTTAGATAACTTTAGCTGAAATTTTACTTTTAAAAGATGCTAATACAACTGAGGTGAATGAGCATGGGATTTACTGAGTATGGAAACAAAAAGAGGTGGGTAGCTACAGATAAGTTTGATAGCTTGCTAACGTTAGCTCATTTATTTAGCTAACCTTGCGGTTACTGTTGCTCACTAATTTAATAAAGGGTCATCTAAGCAAATATTGAGTAAGCTGCAAAGATACCATCCACTCACAAGTATCAGGTGAGTATGTATATATGAAGAAGCCAGCAGATTATAGATTGCTAACTTTCTTGCTACCTACCCAACTTAATATAGCTAGCTACTGTAGCTAACACCGTGGCATGTATTATAGAAAGTAGATGGATGTCATTGGTAATTGAAGAGAGGAACCAAGTGTCACGCGGTTACAAACTTGTCCACAAGAAATCACGTGTGCAAAGTCGGGGTAAGAGAAGAAATGACACGATATTACTAGGAGCAAGTTATGTATCACAGGCCTAGGAAAAATAGTTTTAATGTAATGCTCCTTTTTTCGTATAATTCGTGGTACTGCTAGTGATGGGAAAACGTATTGAATCTTTCCAGACAATTGTGTCGAAAATAGCTTTGATCTAGTGTGTCATCTGCTGGTCAAAATTATTTAGAGCAGCCAAATTATATTAGATGACACATTACGACATATTGCGGA
Organism: Esox niger; assembly: GCA_016801105.1. Lineage (NCBI taxonomy): Eukaryota > Metazoa > Chordata > Actinopteri > Esociformes > Esocidae > Esox > Esox niger. The sequence continues at coordinate 13,869 of JACXGJ010003412.1, forward strand.
GACAAAGCTGTATAAGTTCTTTGGAGTGTATTCATTATTATTTTGGAACAAAATTGTGTATGCCTCAAATGTATTTCATATCCATTGCATTGTAGCCAATTGTGTCTGCGGAGTAAAATGCCAGCAACAATGGCAAATACATTGCCCCTTGATTTTTTAGCATATTATCACCTTCAAATTTCCGACACAACATTCATTGCGGCGTTCAGAATAGTTTTTCTGTATAGGGCAATATGTACGTCTAGTCTACTATATTGTTTTGCATTTGGGGCTAAAAAGTGCGTAAAAAATATTGTGTTACTAGATGCAGCACAGCGTTCCCCATGATAAGACAGGTTTGTCTTACTCTACACATTTACTGGAACATTTCAATTTGAAATTGCTCTTTATTTGATCAAATATGAATTGTTGTAAAGGTTTTGAGAGGTACATTTTCTTAAACAATGAATACATGCAATTTATGTCAGTGTTAAAGTTATACGTTGGGCTCTTTTTATTCAGAAAAAAATTGTGGGACCCGGAAGTGTTTTATAAATATTGCTCATAAGATGCAGATCTGAGGTAGACGCAGATCATTTTGAAATGGGGGAATCCATGCTTCAGAACGCATTACTTTTCTCTCTGGATTCATCTCTCTAGGTCCTGAGTTTCACTCAGGTAGAAAACACAATAGAAACACACAATTTTCAACACATCTCTCGTATACAACACTACTCTAAATGAATGGGGTTTCGACTCTTATTTTCAAACAGTGGCGTTGCTAGGATCACACTATATTCTGTCCTTCTCCAATGAAACACCCCAAATAACACATACAGGCTTATATGGAGGGATTCACAATACTCAGACAAAAAAATGCTACCACAAAAACACATCTTGCTATTTATAAAAGAATGTGATGACATCTCGTGGGGAATGCAGAACATTAAGATGTTTAAATAGCGTACTGGTTACCAAGCGGACCTGCAAACTATAGGTCCCAGGTTTGGATCTCCTCACAAAGCAAAGTGTGCATTATGAATTACTCCGTATAGATGAAGACTTTGGTGTCTAAATCTTTCAGTATCTACATTATAGTAAGTCTGAAATAAAACAGACTTAGCAACAGACACAAAAGGTCATTGCTAAAGAGGCTGGCTGTTCTCAGAGCTCTGTGTCCAAGCACATTAATAGAGAGGCAAAGGGGAGGAAAAGATGTGGTAGAAAAAAGTGTACAAGCAATAGGGATAACCGCACCCTGGAGAGGATTGTGAAACAGAACCCATTCAAAAATGTGGGGGAGATTCACAAAGAGTGGACTGCAGCTGGATTCAGTGTATGCAAGACATGGGTTTCAGCTGTCGCATTCCTTGTGTCAAGCCACTCTTGAACAAGACAAAGTGTCAGAAGCGTCTCGCCTGGGCTAAAGACAAAAAGGACTGGACTGCTGCTAAGTGGTCCAAAGTTATGTTCTCTGATGAAAGTAAATCCCACAGTCTGGAGGAAGAGAGGAGAGGCACAGAATCCATGTTGCTTGAAGTCCAGTGTAAAGCTTCCATAGTCAGTGATGGTTTGGGGTGCCATGTCAAATGCTGGTGTTGGTCCACTGTGTTTTCTGAGGTCCAAGGTCAACGCAGCCGTCTACCAGGAAGTTTTAGAGCACTTCATGCTTCCTGCTGCTGACCAACTTTATAGAGATGCAGATTTCATTTTCCAACATGACTTGGCACCTGCACACAGTGCCAAAGCTACCAGTACCTGGTTTTAGGACCATGATATTCCTGTTCTTAATTGACCAGCAAACTCGCCTGACCTTAACCCTATGGAACATCTATGGGGTATTGTGAAGAGGAAGATGCGATACGCCAGAGCCAACAATGCAGAATAGCTGAAGGCCACTATCATAGCAAACTGGGCTCTCATAACACCTGAGCAGTGCCACAGACTGATCGACTCCATGCCATGCCGCATTGCTGCAGTAATTCAGGCAAAAGGGGCCCCAACTAAGTATTGAGTGCTATACATGCTCATACTTTTCATGTTCATACGTTTCAGTTGGCCAACATTTCTAAAAATATTTTTTTGTATTGGTCTTAAGTAATATTCAAATTTTCTCAGATACTGATTTTGGGGTTTTCATTAGTTGTCAGTTATAATCATCAAAATTAAAAGGAATGAACACTTGAAATATATCAGTCTTTGTGGAATGACTGTATACATTATGCAAGTTTCACTTTTTGAATGGAATTACTGAAATAAATCAACTTTTTGATGATATTCTAATTATATGACCAGCACCTGTGTGTATATGTGTGTGTGTGTATATATATATATATATATATGGTGGAAATTTCACAAATGGCTGATTTAAGTAGCACACACTAGATAAACTTTTCCACTTAATCAATTTCAGGTAATGAATCGCTTGGCCCAAGGCACATTCTGGCTGCACCACCCAGAAGACAGATGACTTTAAAAAGCAGCCGTGAGTATTACGGTATAACTTTGTAATGTGTAAAAGGGGAGATATGTTTTGAATTCCCGCTGAGAAAAAAATTCTACTTGTTTCTGTCTTTTAGAGTTTTGCCCTAGGTCATCAAGCAGACTGACTCAGTATATTGTTCAAGACCATATGGTATCCCATTATAAAAAGGTGTATTCTGCTAAAGGTAAGGCTACAAGAAATTCATTAAAATAATGTGTATAAATCAGAATTGAAAAGAGCTGTTTATTTTATTTCCAATTTCTTACAGCTGCCATTGATTCATCCGTTCCCAAAAGTTTGTTGAGCAGTGTAAAATGTAAGTTATTATTCAGAACAAAATCACAATAAATTGCACATAGGCTATCTGATCTAATTTAGTTTATCCTTGTTGTGTACATTCAGACAATGATCAGTTACAACAGGAGAGATTGCGGAGAGGTGCATCCAGGTCTGAGAGACTTCCTCAGTCACGGTCAGAGGGGAGCAGCAGAGCATACACCAGAGCATCCTGTCCATCTCCAAATGCTCATGTAAGGAAAAGGGTATTCTGCCCTGCTAAAACAGTCTTGCACAGAAGTTGTTTAAATTATTTTAAGTGTACACTGGTTACCGGCACATACACAACATTCTTTACAGTCTATTCCAATACAGGCATACAGGCATCAACATTTTCTTTCTCCTTTGAACTTCAGAGCAGGGCTGGAGAAGAAAGTGCCTACTTTGACCTGGGAAGCTCCTTGATTACCCCACAAAGACTCAACACCACCTTTCATGCCAAGCAAATAGTTTACCAGTCCCAAGCTACCGGTGGGTCTGCAAGCCCCTCTCACTTCCCCCACGCTGTTTCTGAGTACAGCTACAGTAGCCCTGACTGCCAAAGGCAGCAGTCAAGCCGCTCCTGTGCCACCACAGGTAACCAGGGTGGCTACAAGGCCTTCCAGGACCCTGTGCAAAAGACCTACAGCGGGGATCTGATTCAGAAACATGCCCACCGCTTCACCCAGGACAAGCCCTTCACTCCCAGGACCCTGAAGTCAGACAGTAGATCGTATCTTTCTCTGTATCGCTACTACACGCCACCTCGCAGGAAGCCAGCTGAAGACATGGAAAGAAGCAGCCCCGGGCTGACACGACAGGAGACCTATCAGGGAAGGTAAGGTGTTGCCCTGTCCTTGACAACACAGATTTTTTATTTTTCTGTGTGTGTGAATGAGGTGAGAAAAAGAGAGATTGTTGGTTCCGTAGATAATAGTAGATGGGCTAATGTCATAGAGTCCCTATGAATCAGAATTTGACAGCCATGTTAACTGGGACTTGTTCTAAACAATTTACAATACAAACACACGGTTGAAGTGGCATTTCAGTTCTTATAACAGTTTATTTCCTTAATAATGTATAAATAGCCACTGTCATGCATAGCATAGTACATACAATCATTGTACTTTTCAGAATATTAACGAACAATTCCATTTGAAATAGTTTTCAATCATATATTAATTTAAGAGTACAAAATGGCTATGGTCTAATGTAGGAAGATACAGGATAGTACTTAAATTACAGTGCAAATGTGTATTTCTTTATTTCCAAAGATACCAATATACTGTGGGTTTTAAATGATAAAACGTGTGTGTGTTGTATATATTTATAAATATAATAATTTTATTTCAACGTAGAAATCACTTAGTAACAGTAAATGGAGCTAAACAGAGCAAGCTAGTTTACTGAATTTGTTATGCTAACAGCAGCATTGTAATTGGAGGACAAAAATAGCAGTAACAAGGCTACTTTTTTGTGGACAAACACTACCCAACATCACCACCTGCTGTTCTTATACAGTAATTACTTTTCCTACAAAAAAATACCTGCTGATATGTGAAGTGTTTCCCACCTCCTTCATATCATTTGTCCTTTTTCTGGACCAAACTACTGCTGCACAAAATACCACCATGAATAGTGTTAAGTGGCTTGACTTTTGCAAACTGGTCCCAGGTAAGATGGCGGAGCTATTGAGAGCTCAGATAGAACTATATTTACCATCAATGCTTTATGTCTATGATTGGTTATGTAACATCTTATCATATTACTGTTGGAAGTCCAGAATGTATACTGGATCATGTTTATTTTTCTGCAGCACACATACCAAGGACTGCTCATCAGCTGAATGGGATGATCCACCCAAGGCAAGTTGAATTGAACGTTTAGATCCTGGGCGAACATATTACATGTGAAATACGATACAATGGTTACTGAAAGTCTACAGACAAAGATCTTAAACATATTGCCATAGCAACTGGGGAGTTTTTCAGGCTTAAAAAGATAGTACATTTCCTGTTTGAAATGCAACAGAACATGCCTTTCATTATCGAAAAATATTAATGAAAGCCCTTTTAAAAGCCGTTAAGACAAACAACTGATGATAGTTGTAGTAAAGTCCTGGCATAGCATCACCAGAGGAGATACTTAGTATCAGGAGGAGTGTATGAGTAGAGTGGCTTGCCATCATTCTCCTGAGTGGATAGCTAAGAAACACATGCTACAACACCAAGTCAAATCTACCGCTTTCTTGGCTATGAAGAGCTTAAATAAAAATGTCTGAATTGTTCCTTCTGTTGTTATAGAGGCATGGCACCGAGCATGAGTGGTCGGACATCGAGGATGAGTCCCAAGCACTGCATCTGTCAGCATCTGGAAGACGACACAAAGGAAACAATAGCTGCAGTAGTGAGCTCTTCCAGTCCTCAACCAGGTACTCTTTACAACTGTTTCAGACACTATGTGTTTTTTATTTCTCTGTTGATGCTCTGTCTTTATTGTTGTCTTGTACCAGGCTTTCACCAGATGGAATGAAATCTCCTACCATGAAGAGGGTGTCCGCAGAGTAAGAACCATTTTTGAGCCTTTACTCAGTTCTTAACTGCTTTTATACAGTGGAAAGGTTTTAGGCTGCTAAATATAATACATTCAGGATTACTGCAGAATCCTAACAGCAATCTCACCAGAGCAGTTTGTTTGTACTATATAAAAGTTACTATTTTGGTTTACTGTTCCTTTCTCTACAGGGAGGAGGAATTATTGTACCTTGGATTTATTGCTGATGTAACAAATGAGATCTTGTCCAGGGGACTGTTCTCTGACAGGTACAGTATATGTCCTTGATATGAACATATTTTCTTTTTAAGACACATGAGAGACCCTGTAGCTAAAATTTATTGTATTTATGATGAGCTATAAATCCCAGGTGATGGCCTCAATTATACTCTTAGTAATTTCACCTCATGAAACCTGCAATGGGTCTTTTAACAGGGTCATGATAATGTTGCTTCACTGGTGTCTGTGTGAAGGTGTCTGTGCTGTTTTCACATGCTAATATTCCTAATAATTCATTCTCTTTTCTAAGGATCTTGGAACGGGTGTTTGAACGTCACATTGACAAGAATAAACATAGATTATGTGAGGTTAGTGTTTCAACTTTTCATGTGCATCTACTATGGTAGCATAATCATACACATTTTACATCCAAAAGTACAGAAAGAAAACAATACTGTATGTCCGCTCTTTCAAATGATACATCTGTCAGAGGTTTCCTCAGCGTCACAGACAGTAGTAGACAAAACAGATTACAGAAACAGACTAACTCAGGCATTTAGGGTAGGCTACTCAACATATCCTACTACATAATATTTAGAATACTTTTCTTTCCTGACATTTGTTTATGGTACAGTGGGTCCTTTTATTTATTTATTGATGGATTATCAGCTACTGCCTAAAAACATCTGAAAACACACTTTTCTTCTTCAAAAGCATGCTGCACATTTATACTAAAGAACAAACAGAAGGTCATGTACTGTAAAACATTCTATTTTGGCATGCCCACAATGCCAAACGTTTAAAAAGCAAACATAGGTTTTTCACTCATGGAATCTTTTTGTTCTTTTTAAGGAGAAAATGCGCCGTCTTCTGGAGACACTACACAATGATATGCAAAGTCCAGCCAACACGCCTGCTTTTAGTGCAGAGCCTGCGAATGGTGAAGGGACAGAGGTTGACCTTCAGAGTAATTTGCAGGGTCTGGATTCCATGGACAAAGGAACATTATCAGAAACCAAAGAGAAAGACTACTTTTATCCCTATTCATTGATTAGGAAGGAAAATGATGTTCCATTGTCAGTGACCAAAGAGTTACATGGTAGCCGACCTGAGAGCACTGACTCTGTCAGTCTACCTGCTGGTTCGCCGGATGATAAAGAAAGCCTTATGGGGCATAATAATAACAACAGGGAAACTGTTTTTCCTTCACTTAATGAAAATACCCTATTTACCCTTGAAGACTGTCACCATGGAGAAATAGAAGCAATTGAAGACAATCATGGTGGGCTGTTGGTAGAGCTGGAAGATCTCGAGAAGAATTTGTCCAAATCGTTGCATGTGTCCTATGCACATGATTTCCCAGGGCCGGGAGTCTCTGACAGTATAAACACAGCGGCCTCATTCAGTGATGATGAGTTTTGATAATATCTGCAAGTGGAAGTGAACTGCACAAAATCATTTTTTTTGCTTCGGAAATTGCCCTACATTTATGTTGAGCAATAGTGGATAGCTTGGGGCATGTTCAGTGCATGTCATATTACATATAGGTCATTGTAAATCATAGGATACTATTTTCTTTCTTAGTTATTTCATAGAGATCTTTAAAATGCAAATGTGTTTTGTAAATGGAAAATGTATGTTTTGTACTTTTTGTAAGATGCATATTGCTATTTTGGGCACTGTACTGCCTTGAAGATTTACACTACAGTATTGACCAATATGTATTTGGATTGTTATTACACTGATAATGAACTAGACCAGAAATGTATTTTGTACTATATATTTATCAGATAAGTGATAGCATCATTGATTTTCTAATTTGCCCCATTTTCGGGCACTGCACTGGACATTTAGCCTAGTTAACTGTGACCTTGGCTGTGATTGACAGTGTTTGTCCATCTTTATAATAAAATATGTTGTTTTTATGAGCTACCCCTTTCATCATGAACTCTGCACAAATGTCAACTTGTTCAAGTGGGGCAAAAAAACTTGGCATAAAGTTAGGGTTAGTGCTGAATGATGTGTACTTTATATGCTGTTGTGCTCATAAATGTGCATACCCTGGCAGAAATTGTGACATTTTGGCATTGATTTTGAAAATATGACTTATCTTGCAAAAATGTATTTTATTCAAGGATTGTGATCATATGAAGCCATTTCATTATCACATATTTGTTTGGGTCCTTTTTATATAATAATGATGACATATATCAACCAAATGGCTTGAATGTTTGGCATTGTAACAGACACACTTTTGGCGAAAATGTCATTTGAAAGTACATTTCCCACACATGTGGCTTTTTAAATTGCAATTAGTGTCTGTGTATAAAAAGTCAGTGAGTTTGTCAGCACTCACATGGATGCACTGAGCAGGCTAGATACTGAGTCATGAGGAGCAAAGAACAGTCAGAAGACCTGCGTAACAAGGTAATGGAGCTTTAAAAAATGGAAATTGATATAAAAACATATCCAAACCCTTGCAAATGACAGTCAGTACTGTTTGCTTATTAAGAAGTAGAAAATTCAGGAATCGCTTGATACCAAGACAAGGTCATGTATACCAAGAAAGATTTCAGCCAAAACTGCCTGAACAATTGTTTGGGATACAAAGAATAACACACCGGTTAACTTCAGGAAAAATATAGCCTGCTCTGGAAAAAGACAGTGTGGTTGTTTCAATGAGCACAATACGACAATACTTAGAACAAAAATGTGCTGCATGGTCGAGTTGCCAAAAATAAGTCTTTATTGCGCCAATGCCACTAAAAAGGCTGGTTACAATATGCCTGACAACACCTTGACACGCCTCACAGCTTCTGGCACACTGTAATGTGGAGTGACGAGACAAATGGAGCTCTAAGGTCACAACAATAGGCGCTATCTTTGGAGAGGGGTCAGCAAGGCCAATAAAGAACTGAATACCATCCCCAATATGAAGTATGTTGGTGGCTCACTAATACATGTTTTGTGGTGTGTGAACTCTAAAGGCATGGGGAATATTGTGAAAATTGATGGCAAGATGAATGCAGCATGTTATCAGAAAATACTGGCAGAAACTTTACATTCCTCTGCATGAAAGCTGCACATGGGACCATTTTGGACTTTCCAGCACAACAATGACCCTAAGCACAAGGCCAAGTTGACCCGTAAATACACCCCCTGGAAAGCTACATTTCTTTCTTACATATTTGGACAAAGATATGTAATCATTACTCCAAAACTACTCACAGGTAACAGTAACCTAATTTAACAACTGATGCTAAAAGATTATTCTTATTATAATTTATTTGTCAAAATGAACATAAAAACATTTTCACAATGCTACAATAGCTGGTTTTGCATCTTTTGGCCGGAATAACTTCATGTAGACATTTCTTGTAGCAGTATTTCAATCTCTGATATTAATTGTTTTATCAGCCATCACTTCTATTCAAGACATTCTACTGTAGCTTTGCTTTGTCATTTTCTTCATGCAAGATATATGTTCCATTCACCAATGTTCTGTTTGCTTGGTTGTTTTCTGGCAAACGTCAGTCATGTCTTCTTGTTTTCTTTTGAAACTCCCATGTAGGCCAAATTTGTGCAGTGTCTTTCTAACAGTTGACTCGTACTTTTGCTTGCTTGGAAATTGCATTATAACACTTCCCAAAATTATACCCGTCAATAATATTTCTGAGGACCTCAGATAAACATTTTGATCTTGGCAGGATGCGTTACCACACACACACAAATGGTTGATACCAATTCAGATGAAGTTTCTAATCTTTATGGAATGCTGGACCCATCCAAGTAACTCTAATAATTTGAACCGGTTTTTGGAAACCTGATTCTACTATTAGCTGTTTTATGTTATGGTAAAGAAATGGGTGTACTAACTTTGCGCACAAGGAAATTGCTTTTCTGCATATTTTTCTTTCATTAGTGGTTTTCTTTTTTGGTGAGATTTGTTAAATTGGGTTAATAATGAATATACTTGGAATTTAGCTCTGGATACCAATTTGTCAAAACATTTGTCCAATATCATTGTGTCCATATGAAAAGGACTGCATTTCAAGAGGTGTAAACTTGTACATATGATGGTTTGTGATTAATACATACAATCTGAAAATACATGTCTTCTAACAAATAAATCCAGCCCTTTGATGTTTAAATGTGGTGTCTGTTTCCATTCTATTATAACCTTCTTATTGTGCGGATATGTACTGTAGCTCAACTGATTGTCTAATCTAACAGATTAACTTTAAGAGAGGTTCAGCTCCATGGATAGCGCTGTGGTTAACTACTTCAAATGAATTTAAACCCCTCAATTATTTTATTTTTGACCCAACATAAAATATTCTCCATCAAGATCCGCTGAGACTGGTGCCTATTGGCTCCAGGGAATACTTCCTGGTAGAGCATGCAGTATGATAAGCAGAACTACGTGGCAAGAAGTGCGTCAAAGGACACGTGACACTCTTTAATCTCTGAAACCTGCTGGGAGTTGTTGGGATGAGGCGAGCCATAATCTGTAATTTTACATCAAAAAAATTGCATGGGGGGTAAACCAGGTCCCAGGAAACAATTAGTGTTATTACTGGTCAGATGCTCACCTGTCACTTGAAACTGCACAGTTGTATATCGTTTTGCTGCTGAAGACATATGTATATTTAAGACGTATATGTCAGGGAGCAATGCACATTCAAAGGCCTTGACGCTTCACTTCAGGGTCTGTGGTCCTGTGGTGGTGCCACACTGCTATGTGGTCAAGGGTTCCAGAAGGCAATGCATATTGGCTCAGAGGCCCCCAGGGAGGGGTAGGTATAGTTGTAATTGCTTTTCTTTACTCATAATGCTCTAGCAACTTCCTTTAGGCAGATCAGCAACCCCCTCATGAGGGTATGGCCCTGGCAGGCTAAACTGAGGTCATTCGACTATAAAGCATGTTCTCCTGTGACTGTTCCAATCAATACTAGCCCAAATTATTCATCCATATTTGAGTTGCCAACTCATATAAATCTGATTATGTGAATATAACACATACAGCTCCAGAAAAAAAATAAGAGCCCACTGCACCTTTTTCTTTCCTTTACAAAAAAGTAAAAAGGAAGGTTTTGAGTGAGGAACAGAAGGGTGAAAATTAACAGACCACTGCAAATTGAATGCTTCTGTTCCTCACTCAAAACCTTCCTTTTTGACTTTTTGTAAAGGAAAGAAAAAGGTGCAGTGGTCACTTAATTTTTTTTCTTGAGTTGTATGTTTATAGCCTACTTAATGATGACTGATAATGATTACAAAAATGTATTAGCCCTAACTGTATATTTGTGAATCATTTGGGTTGCTCTCTAATGTAAATAATGTAGGTTGCTGTTTTATGTGTATGGGATTTGTTCCATAGCTCCTTAATTTGACACTTGACCAGTGTTAGGCTAATACTTAACTAATTGAAGGGTGAGGAGAGGGCGAGGTTAAGAGACGTTCCTAATATGTATTCCGTATTTCTATCTTGGCATTCCAGCTGTCTGATGTCATGGCCTCGAAATCCGCAGTGTATCACGCCGCTGTTAAAGAAGTAATCAAACTCAGTCAAAGGAATTCATACATTCAAATCCATATTTGACCTGAAAAAAATATGATATGTAATACAGAGGTATATCGTTTTCTTTGTCTATTAAAATCAGGGAAGTAACATTTATAAACAACAAAAATGTAGTTCCGCGGATGTAGAGATTCATGCACACTTGTTGCTCTTTTTTCGGCAGGAAGTGAAGAACTCGTTAGCTGGACGAATATGTTTTCAGCATGCATACTTCAATCTAAACAAGCGAAACTTTTTTCAGTATTTGACATAGCTAGTATCACTGTAGGCAGCTTTGGATATATTTACAATTTAAGGATGGACTAATTTTGCGTTTGACGAAGATCAGTAATACATCAAGAAGGTAACTGTGTAATCATTTTGCAGGGATTTGTTAACTTGTGCCGGTGATGATGGAGAACCCGTTTTGACGACGTTAGGTATGCTAGCGAACCTCGCTGCTACAAAGCTAAGTGCACTAGTTAGCTACTTTTAGTTTGGTTTTAATGTAGCTCTATTCTTCTATCTGCTTTAGCCCAGATTCGATTTTTAGCATACATCTCCCGCGTTAAAAATGTATTGTTTTCAATAATGTTACCTACTGTGGCAAAGTAGCTAAATTGACATATTAGCAAGGCTAGGCTTAGCCAACCAACTTGTTAGCTGCAGTAAGTAGTGTCGTTACCAAGTTAGCTAACTTCGGAAATTTGCTTTTTTGTGTGGAGATTTTTGGTTTTCAGTGCAATATACTTCTGCCTAACCTTTATTGATTGTTGTAATATTTTATTGTTAGTTGGCTAGCAAAGGCCCTCGATCTCTTTGCAATTAGTCGACTAAATCTGGAGCATACTGTCACTGCACTGTCAACATTCAATGTTGTTGATCTGTTTTTCCAGAGTGTGGGAAATGTCTAATGTTTATCCACTGTACTGTTCTTAATACGCAGGGAAGTACCACGGTCAATGTTTATAAAACCAATTTCTCAATGTCATTTAACTACGAACGTCGTTAGTACAAGTTGGAATCAGTTCTGTTGGTTTGTATTTCACTGTTTTGAATGCGTTACAGTATTGATTGTACGTGCTGTCGGTTCTTTGCATTTAGTGTAAAAAGTATTGAATGCCTTACAATAGCAACAACATTGAGTTACCAAATGTCAATATTAATTCTGAAAATCCTTTGACACTAATGTTTGTTCTGGACAAAGGTGGTCATTCAGGGTTACGGGGGTCTGCAATTCATAGTGACAAACATGTCAACTACATGAGAAAAGGTTCAAGGGCTGTAGACCTTCTGTAGACACTGTGTTTCGGTAGTAATGATGGTATTTCACAGTATCCCTTTATAAACGTATTTGAGATGTCAGTCATTCATATTTCTGGTGAGTGCTTTGTCTGTTTCACTTATATCACATGTGACAGCTGTGGTCAGTCAGCCGCTCATCCACTAATCTTATCTACAGACCTCTGCCTAGGCTCAATTTGCTTGTGCACAGATTTGAGAGCCGGCTGTTAAACAAGATTTCACCTGATAGAAGTGAGTGCACCGGCCCGTGATATAGGCTTTACGTTAATGCGGCCTTGGCCTTGGTGCCAAATGTTTATTGATAAAACCTGTGTCTAACAAGTCAAACCCCTTTCCCTATGTATCGATTGCTACTTTCTGCCACATATTTCTGTATATTTTATGTAATTTTATGTACTATGTTCCAGTAAATAAAATTCTAGCAAAACCCTGTTTATTTATCCTACCTAGCAAGCTAACAACTTGGATACTGTACATCAACCAATCTTTCAACAATAACTGACAAAATGTATCCACAAAACAACTATTACTGAATAAAATATTTTTTCAGTTTGGTGGACTAGAATGAGACATTTTCTGTGACTGAAGGTCTGTTAAGCTACTGGGAAGGTTTTAGAGAGAGCTTTACAGTGGTATCAGGATCTTTGTTTTGTTTATATAAAATGCATCCTGGCATTACGTGCATCCTGACTACAGACACAGTTTTGAGTGAACCTGTGCAACAGTGAAGCTTAAGCCAAGCTGATGGTATTGTATCAGTTAATTTGAAAGTATAAAGAGTAATTAGATTTTCAGTTCACTTCATTTTAAAATACCTCTAAATAACCACAAAGCTATGAAAATGGCACAAATCTCCTTTGTTAAGCTGAAAAACTAGGCAAAAATTAGGATAGAGCATGAATGCATGTTCTTGTTACATATTTACTGTCCAAATTATTAGATTGCCTTCGGTTATTTTTTTTAACTGATGTTCACCAATTGGAAAAATGCATCTGGATCATAAAAAGCTGCTCTCCCTGGTATGTATTGACTTTGTAGTGCAGATATACAGACAAAATAAAGGAAAAAAGCAAGGTGCTGGGCAATCATGAGCTGCCAGAACAGCTTCAATAAGCCTTGGCATAGATTCTAAGATTCTTGAGGTTAACTGGGCCTGCTCAACATTTTTATACAAGCATCAGAGCATGAAGATTAAGTCAAGACTAAATAAAACATGGGTGCCAAAGTTGAGCCTCTGTCTTTGCCCCAGAAAAAGCACTGAACAGTACATACTACCATCTGCACATGCACATACTAGTGCAGGAGTAGTCAAATCATGTTGAATGAGAATTAAAGGTCTTCATTGGTCCAAAAAAGTTGAAGGAACCATTCTCATTCCCACCCAACCAAATATGCATCTATAAAAATATAAATGCAGTCCCATTCCTAATCGACCTGATGACAAGCACACCCATCATGAAAGTACAGTGGCAATAAAGGGAAAAACAGGTCTGTATATTCTGATCTGTAAAACCCATTCGGAACTAAAAATTGAGATCGAGTCCAAGATTGGGTGCAATCATTGCCGTAAATAAGTTGGACAAGCAATTTTGTGAGAATGAGACATTGTTAGGCCACTATGTTACATTTCTTTGAAATTAATCTAGTTTTGCAAAGCACATAAATGTTTATTGTAAGTGTTCCGTATTGACATGACTAGCTGTCTAAATAAAGATGTTGCTGGCAAAAGTGTGGCAATACATCTGAGTCTAATTGCTGTTACTGATTTATGATCATGGCCTTGCTAGTTTGCGTTACCAAATGTAAGATGATTGTTGTGGTGTTTACATATCTACATTAAACATTCAGGGATATTTTGTGACTTTAATCAATGCTTTCTTGTGATCTAAAAGTGCCCTTTTGACAGTAAACATACAATGAACGATATTGGCACTGTGTGCAACAAATTGCAGATTTGCATTAAGGCCTACTGTAGCGCTGATTGGCTATGGAGCTAAGGTCGTGGGAGACAGCATGACTGATATGCTTTTGATCGTTTTTATTCCCTGCAATTTCTTTGTTTCCTGACCCGCATATACTTTCCCACTCAAAATGTTTATAGAACTTTCAGAAATGCCTTATTCTACGTCATTCCCAAACATTCGTTGTAAGTATGGAAACGGAAAAAACTATGACATCTGTCTAATGTGTGAAGGGCCATCAGAGTATTCCTTACACTATTGGAAAATATTTAAATAATATTATGTTGTTTAAATGCTGTAAATTCCATTTGAAGACAAGCTTTCATAGTTTTCTCATTAACACCGTCATTTATTTAACAATAAATGGATCCAGTCAGCAATTACATTTTAATTGCCTTTGTCTCAAAAATGTTAGATCCAGACCTGCTCATGTTTCTAGTTCTGTCTCAAAAGTTTGGGTCTGGTGGACTCATGGAGACCTATAACATGAAGTAGCTCTGGTCAATTTGTCTGCCTACGATTTTAACGGACAATAGGCATCAATTATGGGCTAAAGGAACTCTAGCTACTGTGAACATGTTTTACTTAATCTATGTCAGTCATTTAAATTGTCCAATCAGTGCTTCTCTTTCTCTTGCAGGGTCCATGTATCCAGGCATGGGTGGGCTCTTATCCACTCACTCTCCGATGGGCCCAGTTTAAAAAGGCAACACACATTTCTGGATCAAGGAAGGACTCCTTTACCTAAGGACGTTGAAACATGCCCTTGCCATTTGGCTTAAAGCTCAAAAGAACTCGAAGGTACACCGTCTCAAGCAAGAGCTGCCTGGTCACACGCATTCAGCTGCTCAATGGCGAATTCGTTGAGTTTACCCTTTCCGTGGAGAGCACCGGGCAGGAGTGTTTGGAGGCAGTTGCACAGAGACTCGAGTTACGAGAGGTATGTATGCTCATTCGAAGCAAGTGAAACGCTGATTGTTGTCTATTTTGTCTGCGATTACTCATCCGAAGTGCGTGGCTTGATTAAGTTATCATAGCCTGATGTGTTCTCTAACATAAACTAATTGTTTTGCAGTGGAGGCACTATCAGAAACCTGGAATGTAATCCCATTGTCTTGAGGGTGTGGAAAGAATGATTTGTTTCATTTAAAGGGCATTACTCTTTGGCCTAGTCATTCTTCTGTCACGTAGTGCTAGCAGTGCTGACACTTTGGGCTAGACATACACAAGAGGGTATACTCCCATGTGCTGGGATTACTTTCGTATCTCACTCAATGGCTTCTACTAACTGAAAAACCTGTAGGTTCTCACTAGCACTAATATAGCACAAAGGCCTCTAATGATGAGCTCTCCAAGAACATGTTTGGGCGACCTCTGCATAGAGTTTAACCGCTCTCGTCCAGTAATGCGTCTATGAATCTCTGCTATGGAGGTGTGAAGACTGAAAGACTTAAGGACAGGATACTGAAATAAACATCTACATTGTTACTGTATATAAATATATTGGAAAACATAATAGGAAGGTAAATCTTTCAGATATATTAATATATCATAATCAGTAAATACACAGCCTATGTTTTGGCTTTTCTATAAGAATCTGTTGAATATATTGGAGATATAATTGGAATTTTTTAAATACATTTTACCACAACATTGTGATCGTTTAGAGCTAATTTAAACGAGCTCTTATCCAGGATAAATGACTGGAGCTTAGTGTCACTACAACAGTTTTACCATTGAGGGTCACGGATTCAAACTAGCAATCTTATGGTTACACGCCAAACTCTCCTACAGCTTTGTAAATCTGCCTCATCTTATCGGTAGCAAGGGTATAACGGTAATCAGAGCAATCATAGTCAGGCTTGTGGCCAAACTCCTTTGATCATAAACAATACCGTTCGACACCACCGTTCATTGTGTGATGCACACTGCTCAACTCCAGCAGACAGTCACAAGACTGAACAGGGAGGGGCTGTGTGTGCAGCAGTCTGTAACTTTCCTTTTGGTTTTGTCGGTCAAGTTAAATGTTTTTACCATGCATTATTTAAAGTAATGGGACACATTTGCTTTTAAAAGTCAGTCATTTTCAAAATGTTGCCTGTTCTAATTAAACAAACGCACATTTAATACATGGGTGTTCTAAGCCTCTGAGGTTTATATGTACCGAACGTCATTATTGGACGGAAACAGTTATGAAAATTATCTGAACAGTATTATATCCTCAATATGCTCATATTGGCCTTTTTTGCAGAAACATGAACATTAATACTGTGAGTTTGGTTGGTAAAATGAAATGCTTGTTAGAATTTTCAGAAATTACTCTTCATTGTACCGCAAATAATTGAAAAACAAATTGAACCCTGGTTGGAAATTCATCAGACAAGCTAGTTTCAAAACGACTACTTGAATCGCGGCCGTAGTTGGGCACATGGTTTTCACAGCGGCTCTAAGCTATAGTTAGCCTGTCGATTGTTCGTTATTAAGGCTGGAAATTGCCATGAATCTATAATATCATCACCACAGGAGGATGCAGGATGAAATGTGAATACAAATGGATTTTGTGATTTGTTTTTAAATGTTTCTCATAATGTTGCTGCTACAGAAGAAAAAGGAACCATGAGAAATATTACTTTTAATTTACATAAAAGTGATAAAGTCAAATTGATTCCCTTTAAAAATTTAGACGTGGAGGTTTGAAGTAGGGGAAAAATGTCATAATTGTGTTTGGTGGGGACAGACTTGGCACAAGACAACCTTCGTGCATGACTGGTTTAGTCATGGTGTTACAGCCCACACCAGGCCCACCCATATGCAATATCTGTTTGACAAATAGTGTGGCACTGTAGGTTGGACCATTACTCATTCTTTCTTTTGTGATTGGTGAATGGCGATGGGGTTTTCCACTGTTCAGTGATTATAATCATTGATGCTGTTCGTCGAACATCCAGATAATTCAACTGGATATTACCCAATTCATTCTACATGGTGCTGTTTGTGCTAAACCTGCAAATTTTTATCCAGTTAGAGGTAGACCAGTTACACGTTGACTACAGATTTACTGTTACGGTTTAGATAGCCGTGGTTGAAGTTTAGTGCTACCTAGGTAGAGTTTGGCTCAGGTAATTTTCCGACTTCTATGATGGAATAAGATAAAAAATACATCTGCATTAGCAAGTCTCGAATAACATCTAGGAAATATAATTCTTAGACAGAATTTGTTTAGTGGATATGTTATAACACATGGTACCTTTGCACATAGAACTCTGAAAGATTGGGGCCCACATGAACTCTTGTGAGGTACCTGCAGTTGTGGTTCCGTTGCGTTCATTTTACTGTGGCACCCCGCCATTGCAAAATCTTTCCTGCCATGTCAAGATAAATTTTTTTAATCAAAGGGTTTTGTTGGACAAATAATTTGTCACTATCTTTTTAAGGGTGTTTAGCTTGGTATGCTTTTTTCTGCATGCAATTTAAGGGACATTGATCGTCATAGTAGTCGGAGCCATCTGCTTTTTGCAGATGAGCTGACGAGAAGAAAATACGTCCTCACCGCGTTCGAAAAGACAGTCTTTCTACCTGTGAGCACCACGTGTGAAAATACACATTTTCTCCCGGTGCAGAAAACATACATTTTTGGAATGTCCTCTTCTATAGAAGCAAGGAGATCACCATAGGAGCACTCGTTGAGTGTACCAGCCGGGTTGGCTTGACTATTAATTAGCTAACATTTCAGTTGAAACGCTAAATATTCTCACCTTGTTCAGATGTAGCAGCAATCAATATTGCTGCCACAATTGTATCCCCAGTTATATTGAAAATAATGAGGTAAGACAAAGCAAGTTTTGCTAGCTAACATTACTGTTTTACCATGCTACCTAGTTGTTCATCAAACATTAATTGCAACGTAAATGGATCAGTTTTTATGTGATTTTTCTTAAGTTGTGTTTGTTGAAATATTTTAATCTGTTGCAGCAAAAGAGAGGGGAAACAGGGACAATAGCGTTAGGTAACATCAGCTTTTCTAATGAAAATCTGAATTAAATTGTGTTTTTCTGAACCTAAGTTACCTTAATTAGGGAAAAATATGAGTAGCCTACCAGGGCTGAAAGGAGAGGAAACGAGATATGGAGATAATGGAAGAGGAATAAAGGAGAAGTGAAGAAGAGAGAGAGGAGAGAATAGGAAAAGGAGGTAATAGATGGAGGAGAGAATAGATAGAGGGAATAGGAAGAATGAATAGGTGGAAGAAAGGAAAGAAGATATTGAGCAAACGGCGGAAGCCATCTACCTGCATGTGCCCTTCCCTCAGCACCCCCCCATCAATGAGCTGAACTGTCGGAATATTATGTTCAAAAAGCCCCCCTTAGTCTCAACAACAATCCCCCCACAGCAAGAACATATATTTACCAGGGGAAACACTGACCTGCAACTTCCAGGTTCCTGTAGTTTCCATTAACACAAATTAGTCAACATTCGGTGTACATTAGACAATTCTGGATCAGATTTAGTTTTTTTATAACAGAGTTTTAGAGTTAGAGTTTTAGATTAAAGACCAAACCCCAAGTTGTTGCCTACTCAGTGAACGAACCTTTAACCAATGCTTTTTTAATATAAAAAGATTAGATTAACACTTCCACCTAATTGCAGGAAAAGCACCAGGTCATATAATGGGCAGTATGACCTTCATTGTCAAAGACTCACAGGAAAAACATTGTAGGAAGAAGAGGCAGTGATCTATGCTACTTGTCAAACCCAAAGGCCATTGGGGTGGGCTTGGTGTAGGGAAAATCCTCTAGCTTCCGGGCAACATCAGGATTTTCAAATTATGGTAAATAACTTATAAACACCAAAAGCACTAAAGAAATATTACTTTAAGAAATGTTGTATTGATCTGTATTATACATAGGCTATGTAGAGCCCGACCAATCTATTGGTTGACCTTACCGGTAGATAGCCTCTTAGCAGTTTACTGATATTGCCGATTTATTCTCTGATCTGTGACAATTATATTTGTTTGAAATTCATTATTTGGTCTGTAGAGGGCGGTCATTTGCTGGATATTAGTTTGCTCCCCACAAAAGGATGACACCCACAGTGGGAGGGAAGAGAACAAACTGCTTTTAAGGTGTGTTTAAATAGAAGCTTTCCAGTATAAAAAGGTCGCACAATATGCACACAATCTTTTACATGCATTTAATGTGGCATTAAAAGGTGTTTATGGTTTAGCAACCAAGTTGTTTGAAAAAAGAATGGATACTACACGTTGTAACACTGATGCTATGGCCAAACTCAGTGGTAACTTCTGTTGTCTACAGTTGATTAAAAACATAGCTACATAACAATACATTGTAGATGTGTCATTTCGTTCCTGTTGAGTTGGCTAATGCAAGGTAGCTCAGAGCAAATACAGCGTAAGATCCATGTGTAGTTGTTGCTACAATTGCTGTAGTGACCATTGTCTGACAACATTTGCCTCTGATGGACATGGGGTAATCCATGTCAAGAATTGGTAATTAACTTCATGATTTGCTTAGATAAAAAATTAAACGACCTGCTAAAAGTTAAGTACGAATAGTTAAGAAAGTTGCGTGATATTTGGCAAACGAACGTGTATTTGGTGAACCTTGAGAACCGAATTGTCTTATTGAAAAGATTCATTCATTTGTCACAATGATTTGCCCATTACTAATGTTAGGTTAGTGATGCGTTAGGCGATCCAATATCTCTCTTTGATTCCCTGTTTGAGTGTGTATGTCTAGATAGAATACCTTTTGAACTTTCAGTTGCCAAGGCTGAGAAGCTGTGCTTCTTATACTATAGCCTGCCACTACTCAAGTGGCAACACTAATGACTAAAGCTAAACAGCGTGTAGAGACCAGTAAAGGAAAATACAGACTATCTGTTTATTGTTGCCTAACTGGTGTTATTAATTATTTTAAATGTAATGTTATTTTAATAAAATGCAATGACGTTCCATTGTATTGAAGGAGTTGTTACAGATGAACAAATAATGGACAGAGTAAAATGTAATTTAAATGAATTTTTAATTGAAGAAATTGACATTCTGTGTATATTTGTAAGCTGTTTTTTTTAGCACAATGTGATATTTTTTCATGTCAGCTATATTAATAGAACAATTGGACAGACTCACTCATCTGTCTGTCACCTGAATACTTTGTTGGAAGCTGCTCTCACACCAGCTGTTTTTATATAGATTTTTGTAGGAAAATGTGATTGTCAGGTATTAATTGTAGAGAGAAACACAGATTTTGTTTTACTTTATCTTATACCACATTGGTTGTTTAAGTGATCAACTAGCAGACTTAGCATAGTGTAGCCTTGCATATTGAGAATCTGACCTGTAACCGAAAGGTTGCTAGATCACATCCCGAGCCAGCTAGTAAAAACCTCTGTTATTCTGACCCGGAGCAAAGCAGATATCCCTAAATTGCTTTTTCTTCCTCCACCAGATAACCTACTTCAGCCTGTGGTACTTCAACAAGCAGAACCAGCAGCGATGGATCGACCTGGAAAAGCCCCTAAAGAAGCAGCTAGACAAGTATGGTCTGGAGCCCACCGTCTACTTTGGAGTAGTCTTTTATGTGTCCACCGTGGCCCAACTACAGCAGGAGATCACCAGGTGAGAAATACACTCAACACACAGGTGCACTAGACACTTCTGTAGACTGCTTCCTTGGCCAAAATGCTGCTTCTGTGTGTTTCTTGGTTAAATCAAAGTAACGTCTAGTGCTGGGCAGAAGTAATCAGACACCTGAGCAATTCTTTGACATTTCAGAATAGCAAATGTATGCTAAACTTATGCTTTGTAAAGTTTTAAAATTCTGAATCAATTATTGTGAGGAGATGTGATGGGAAATAATTTTTGTGATGGGAGATATTCGTAAGAAATCTGTTATACATATTTTGAATTTTGTTTGCGTAAGTGTTCAACCCTAAGATGGTTGACTGGTGGTACCATTACTTTGCAGTTGTTTTTTTTGTTTTACGTATGTCGTAAAGTTTGTCTCAGTATTGCTCTAGCTGTGATATTGCCCAGTGGTCAAACTAATATGTTTTTCTTTCCTCATCTCACTGATTACCTAACTTCCTCTACCTCCCTACAGATATCAGTATTACCTCCAGTTGAAGAAAGACGTTCTGGAAGGCAGGATTCCTTGCTCCATAGAACAGGCCATCCGTCTGGCTGGTTTGGCGGTGCAAGGTAGCCTAACATCAACATCGAACATCGTTTCTGAATGTGACAAAAGGAAATGCAACCCTGTACACACAAATCTACTGCTGTGATACTGAGGATCTGCACCTTATTACGAGTATTGTTCCCAAAGATCATTAATGAATCTTCTTGATTCATGCTTGTCAAGATATATATTTTTTAAACCACCAAAATGTAAAGATTCGACTGTTGGTGGTATTCAACAGTGTGCTTTATTTTATTGTCCCTGCACATGAACATGTTCTAATATTCTAACCATGTTTATTTGAAAAGCTTGGTCAAGAACCTTACTCTTGGTTTAATGAGCTTAGAAAAGTTCTGTTAATGTAGAACACTTAACAAGCACCATAAGAGCTTGACCAGCCTATAAACCGGCCATGACCAAGTCACCTCAACTTTGTTTGCATCCGTTTAGCATGACATTACCGGGCTCTCACTTTTGCTTTGTCAGAAGAATCTCAGACACAACTGGCAAAGTTATATCAGGCAACAGTGCAACGTACTGCCCTAGGTGTTAACAAATCACCACAGATGAGACCACTTGCTAGGTCCAAACCACTGTTCAACCTGCATAGCAAGCTGAGGCATAATATCATTCTAGTAATGCACCGAATGCTTTAAGAAACCTTTAAGTATTTGCTGACATATAAAAGCCCTGCTAAGTTGATTCATTTGCTCGGATGATGTTGGGACATGGTCTATTTTTACATAGCTGCTAGTGGGGCATGTGCCTGTTCCCTAGCCTGGCTAATGCCTACCATGCCAGACATCGCTGTGAACATAGTTTGCGGCTTGCATGAGATTGCTTTAACCGTTTGATCACTACAGTGCAGACGTTCCATCATTCCCCGTGCCGTAATAAGCGGGTCCCCTGCTTTTCTAAAATGGGCTTGCCTTGTCATTGTACACCACAGCCCCGCAGGCCATTCTGAAAATGTAATGCATGCTTTCAGTCTGCTCACACTAACTTCAGAAATAGATGCATTACTCCTACCTATTCCAAGAAAATGGTAGTGAGGTTTCCATTTGTATTTGTGGTTAGAAAAAATGTGACTGCCTTCATTTACTTCTGTTCATCCAGTGTAACATTTAGTTTTTCATTATTTCTATTTCAGCTGATTTTGGTGATTTTGATCGTTATGATTCACAGGAGTTTCTTCAGAAGTTTGTGCTTTTTCCTATTGTAAGTATATTTTTGACATACAATAATAAAATAATAAAATGCTTCACAGAGAAGAATAAAACAAATAATTCAACCAATACAATAGTCATAGAAATTATTATAAAAGCAAAACAAATATTTAAAAAGTTCCTCACCTTTCTTTTAACCACCACAGATGCATTTACTCTTGCATCTTTATTTTGAAAGCTATTCCAAAAAAACTGGGTGCATAAAAATGAAACGCTGACTTTCGTAGTTTGGCGGAGAAAGAACCGGACCCATGGATCAGCCCTGGTCTGGTGCTTCTGTATGTTAATTAAGATGTTAAATAATGTGTGCAATGCATCAAACAGCGAACATGTAAAGAGTGCCTGTCTGTATTGGGATACAACATACAGTAATATATACTAAAATGATCACTTTTAACCTTAACCTAATGCACTGTGACATGGTTTTCTTTACAGGGCTGGATCCAGGATGAGAGAGTCCTGGAAGAGGCCACTCAGAAAGTGGCTCTGCTTTACCAGAATTATAGGTGAGATTTTTTAGATGTTCCTTCATCTGATTTTCCATCTGTGGCATATTCGTTCTCTTCAGAAACACCTTTCTATCACATCTCCTGAGGCTGACGAGCGCAGTGCTTTTAAGCGAGTCCAGATTAAATCCATGTAGTAAGGCAGCACATGGTGCTTCTTTCTCCTGGCCCCAGTCGTCAGGCCCTACGTCCTGAGCTGTGATTTACAGGGAGGCAGACAGATGAAAAGCCCAGAGATAGGGATATCCTGGCACCAAAGCACCTTACCTCTCCAGTCCGAGGCCAGATGGTTTTCATCCCTCCATCCCAGCCCGCAGATTTCCAGCCTTCTGCTCATCCTTCATATGGTCTGTCTGAATGGAGAGCAACCTGGAAAGAGCTGTGTAGATAAATCCCAGCGATACCATGCCTGGGAATCGTTTCATACCTTGGCCCCAGCTGTGGGGGAGCTCGGGTTGAGATTGATCTGTAGGCGAGTGGTTAGGAGCGGATTCTTGTCTAGCTGTTGGTGTATGAGGTGGTTTGCTTTATGTATCGTATACAACGAGTAGTGAGACAGATGAATAAAAATGGTAGGTGTACCACATATAGCCGTAGCCGACTGTGCAGGTGATTTCGCTAGACTGACAGTTTCCGATTGGTGTCATCAACATGTTTCAGGTTGTGACCCACATGGATGGTGTTTGTTTAACAAATGCATTTTTTAAATCTGTGTTTGTGTAGATTCCAATTAAATCAATTTAATTTCCAGATCAGTCCTAGAGTTCAGAAATGATTGACAGTTATTTCTTAAAAATTCAGGGTAATTCACTTTACCCTGTTCATGTCACACCTCATGTAAGATGGCTAGTTAGTTAGCGATGCAGTCAGCTTTATAAACAAGTTGTAGTAGTGATAGCATATGGGAATCAAGTGGCACAAAAATGCTTTATAATTACTAAACATAAAAATAAATATACCATTCTGTCTGAGAAGACAGTTAATCAAATATTTACACTTACAGACAACTCCTGGCTTGGCCCTGTACGTGTGTATTGCTTATATAGCTTTTCTACCTGTGTGTGTGTGTGTGTGTGTGTGTGTGTGTGTGTGTGTGTGTGTGTGTGTGTGTCTCTTAGGGGGTTGCCTGCTCCAGAGGCGGAGCTTTTGTACATGCAGGAAGTGGAGAAGATGGAAGGCTATGGCCAGGAGAGTACCCCAGCCAAGGTGAATATTACCTCCCTTTGCACTCCTAAAGCCTTACAGCCCTTTTACATAATATTAAAAAGCAGCATATGTTGGTGCTGTCATTCTGGATTGTTTTCATAGATGTAAAACTGTAGACCACCCAGAACATTAAACCGTGTGAGGTCCACATTTGTCCTTAGCTGTTGTCATCCATTTAATCCTCTAATCCCATTCCCACAGGACAGCCAAGGTGCTGATATTCTCCTTGGGGCTTGTCTTGATGGCATCTTTGTCAAGCACAAAAATGGCAGGCCACCCCTCGTGTTCAAGTAAGGTTGAAATGAAATGTTTTTTTCTTTAAACATAAAGTGCCTTTGGAAAATATTCCTAGACCCTCACAATCTCCGCATTTTATTGCATATGGACTTTTTTGTGTCCATTTATGTATATGTAGACATTTTAAATGAAATACTGAAATATTTAATGTACAGAAGGGTTTAAACTCTTTGTAGTGATCATCCTTGAGATGTCTTTAGAACTTTACCTGTAGCAAATTCAATTGATTGGACATGATTTAGAAAGGCAGACACCTGTCTGTATAAGGTAGACTTCTAAGAACTTTAAGGTTGACATCCAAGATTGTTTCCAGGCACAGATCACAGGAAGGTTGTAAAAAACAATGATTAGCATCTGAAATTCCCAGTATCACCAGCTCCATCACTGTTAAACTGAAGAAGTTTGAACCCACCTACACATTCTAGAGCTGGGTGTCGGGCTGAAACGAAGTAACCGGGTCCAAAGGGCTTTAATGAAGGGGCCAAGGTCTTGATGATGAGCCCAATGGCCACTTTTAATAAAACTTCAGAGTTTCTTTGTAAAGATGATTGTCCTTCTGCCATGTTCTCTCATCTCTGCATCACTCCAATTAGGCCTTTATGGAGAGTGGCTGGGTGGAATCCAGATAGTTGACATGCGGTCTGAAAGACATAACATGTGGAAAAAGTCCCTGGTCTGATGGTCAAATTCAAACTATTAGTTCTGAATGCCAAGCACCATGTCTGACAGAGAAAAATGCTTCATCACCTGGCTTATACAATCCTTATGATAAAGCATGGTGGTATGAGAGTCATGTTATGGCTTTTCAGCAGCAGAGACTTGGAGACTGGTCAGGATTGAGAGAAGAATGAACAGAGCAAAATACAGAGAAGTCCTTGATGAAAACCTGATCCTAAGTGTGCTGGATCTCATACAATGGCGAGGATTCTCATACTATGGCAAACCAAAGTACACATCCACAACACTGGAGTGGCTTCAGGACAAGTCTGTGAATGTCCTTGAGAGGCCCAGTCAAAGCCAGGACTTTAACCCCATTGATCATCTGTGAGGAGACCGGATCGCAGTTCTCCGACTCAGAATTCAATTTGACATAGCTTGAAAGGAGCTGCGTAAAAGAACATGAGAAACTGCTAAAATCCAGATGTGCAAAGCTGGCAGGTATAACCAAGAAGATTCAAAGCTGGGATCATTTCCCAAAGTGCTTTTGCGAAAGATTGAATAAATGTTCTGAATACTTAGAGTAAGGGTTAAAAAATACCCTACTGATTTTGCACGTTTGCTCACTGACAAAGAAATGGCAGTCTATAATTGTAATGGTAGGTTTATTTGAACAGAGAGAGACAGAATAACAACAAAAAATCCAGAAGAACACATGTCAAAAATGTTAGAAATTGATATGCATTTTAATTAGGGAAATACCTTTTTGACCCCTTTGCAAAACATGACTTTGTTCTTGGTGGTAAAACCCTTTTTGGCAATCACAGAGGTCAGACATTTCTTGTAGTTGGCCACCAGGTTTGCACACATCTCAGGAAGGATTTTGTCCCACTCCTTTTGCAGATCTTCTCCAAGTCATTAAGGTTTCGAGGCATACATTTGGCAACTTGAACCATCAGCTCCCTCCACAGATAGGATTAAGGTCTGGAGACTGGCTAGACCACTCTAGGACCTTAATGGCTTCTTCTTGAGCCACTGCTTTGTTGCCAGGGCCATGTGTTTTGGGTCATTGTCATGCTGGAATACCCATCCACGACTCAATTTCAATGCCCTGGCTAAGGGAAGGAGGTTCTCACCCAAGATTTGACGGTACACGGCCCTGTCCACTGTACCTTAGGTGCGGTTTAGTTGCCCTGTCCCCTTAGCAGAAAACAAATCAAGTGTTGTCACTTCACAAAGCTGCTTGGCTATGGTCTTGTAGCCCATTCCAGCCTTGTGTAGGTCTACAATCCTGTCCCTGACATCCTTGGACAGCTCTTTGGTCTTGGCCATGGTGGAAAGTTCAGAATCTGATTGATTGCTTCTGGGGACAGGTGTCTTTCATACAGGTAACAAGCTGAGATCCCTTTAAATGTTTGCTCGTAATCTCAGTTTGTGACCTGTATAAAAGACACCTGAGAGACAGAAATCTTTCTGATTGAGAGGGGATGAAATGCTTTTTCCCCGCATTAAAATGCAAATCAATTCATAATTTTTTTGTTGTAATTCTGCCTCCCACTTCAAATAAACCTACCATTAAAATTAAAGACTGATCATTTGTTTGTCAGTGGGCCCACGTACAATATCAGCAGGGGATCAAATACTTGTTTCCCTCACTGTACATAACGTCCCCTCCAAAAGTATTGGAATGGCAAGGAAAATTATTTTGTTTTTGATGGTCACTGAAGACATTTGGGTTTTAGATCAAAAGATGAGTATGGACAAAAGATTAGAATTTCAGCTTTCATTTCCCGGTATTCACATCTAGATGTGTTAAACAACTTAGGACATCACCATTTGTATTAGACCACAGCATTTTTAGGTGAGCAAAAGTAATGGAACAAATAAAAATCTTAAAGTAAATAACATTTAATATTTGGCGGCATAACCCTTGCTTGCAATAACTGCCTCAAGTCTGTGACCCATCAACATCACCAATCCTTCATTTGTGATGCTATTCCAGGCTTTTACCGCAGCTTCTTTATGTTCTTGTTTGTTTCAGGGTGTTTCTCCCTTCAGTCTCCTCTTAAGGAGGTGAAATGCATGCTCTATTGGGTTAAGGTCAGGTGATTGACTTGGCCAGTTTAAAACCTTCTACTTTTTTCCACTTATGAAGTCCTTTGTTTGTTGGCAGTGTGCTTTGGGTCATTGTCCTGCTGCATGTTTAACCTCCTCCCGATTGTTTTTCAATACATTTCTCTGTAAATTGGCAGACAAAATATTTCTATACACTTCTGAATTCATTCTGCTGCCACCATCATCAGTTTCATCATCAATAGATATTAATGAGCCTGTTTCAGAAGCAGCCATGCGCGCCCAAGCCATGACCACGCTTCACAGATGAGCATTTGTGCTTCGATCATAAGCATTTCCTTTCTTTCTCCCCACTTTGGCCTTTCCATCACTTTGGTAGAGATTAATCTTGGTCTCGTCAGTCCATAAGATTGTATTCCAGAACCTTTGCAGCTCATCTCTGTACATCTTTGCAAATTTCAATCTGGCCTTCCGATGTTTACTGCTGATGAGTGTTTTGCATCTTGTGGTGTGGCCTCTTTCTGCTCTCTGAGTCTTTTTTGAACAGTGTATGGTGATACCTTCACCCCTGCACTGCGGAGGTCATTGGTGATGTCACTGATGTTTTGGGGGTTTCCTTCACAGCTCTCACGATATTTCTGTCATCAACTACTGTTGTTTTCCTTGGCCAACCTGTTTGACATCTGTTGCTCCGTGCACCGGTAGTTTCTTTTTCAGGACATTCCAAATTGTTGTGTTTGCTATGCCCAATGTTTGTCCTATGGCTCTGGATGATTTTCCTTCTTTTCTCAGCTTGACAATGGCTTTTCTCCCATAGACAGCTCTCTGGTCTTCATGTTGGTTTATCCTCTTTAACAAGAAATGCAGTCTTTATAAGTTTAAACCAAGGATGGAAACTTGGACTAGTCATGCAGAACTATTTAATGTTTGAACAATCAACCTAAAAGGCAACACTTGGGCAACAAGAAACATCTGTCAGTCACATATTCCAATAGTTTTCTCACTTGAAAATTGTGTGGGTTCAAACAAAGGGTGGTATGTCCTGAGTTGTTTAACACATCTATATTTGAATACCAGGAAATTAAAGCTGAAATTCGGAACTCTGGTCTCATACTCATCTTTTGATCTTAAACACAAACGTCTTTAGTGAACAACCAAAACAGGAATTTCCAATACTTTTGGAGAGGACTGTATATAAGATATTTCTGTTTGATTCTCAAGAATTTGCCAGACCTCTGACAATGTGTTTTTGATGGGTCATTATAGAGTATTGTGTGTAGATAAATGGAAAACTTTTTTAACAATTGTAGTCTCTATTAGCAAAATGTGGATAAAGTGAATGGGTCTGAATACTTTCTGAAGACATTTTAAATGGTTTACATTAATACTTAAAAACTGAAATATGTATGAGATTATTCTAAATAAGAATGATCTGAATGAGAATCTTTCTGGTATGTGTGTCTACAGCCAGTAGCAGTAATTCTGTCACATTTAATGGTTCAGTCCACAGCTAACTATTATTTTTAGATGGATCGGCGGTCTCTTGGAATAGGTCGGATATTATTACAACCTGTTTTGTTCTGTGAACCTGCGACTTAATGAGGAATTGTAGGCTTTAGGTGAAATTATAAGGAACAACTCCTCATCCTCCATCAGTGGTTCTCAAACTGGTGTCTTTGGAGGGACAGCAGAATGTCTGCAGGCAGATTTGTATTCATTTTTTTTGTTTGTATTTCTTTAGTATTTTGGCTCACTCTTGGCATTCTCTAAACCAAACTGCTTTGAGGCAGTCACCTGGAACACTTTTCAAGCAATCTTGAAGGAGTTCTCACATATGCTCAGCACCTTATGGCAGTCTTTTCCTTCACTCTGCGTTCCAGCTCATCCCAAACCATCTTAATTGGGTTTAGGTTGGGTGAATTGTGGAGGCCAGGTCATCTGATGCAGCACCATCACTATCCTTGGTCAGATATCCCTTACACAGCCTAGAGGTGTGTTTAGGTTCATTGTCCTGTTGAAAAATGAAGGCGAGTCCCACTAAGGGCAAACAAGATGGGATGGGGTATTGCTGCAAAATGCTGTGGTAGCCTTGCTGGTTGAGTGTGCCTTGAATTCTAAATAAATCTGACAATATCGCCAGCAAAGTAACCCCACACCCTCACACCTCCGTACTTAATGATGGGAGCCACACATTCAGAGATCTGTTCATCCACAAAGACATGGTGGTTGGAACCAAAATTCAGACCCAAGGACAGATTTCTACCATGTCCATTTCTAATGTTTCTTTGTGCAAGCAAGTCTTCTTAATGTGGTGTCATTCAGTAGTGATTTCTTTGCAGCAATTTGGCCATGAAGTCCTGATTCACAGTCTTGTCTGAATGGTTGAAGTGTCTGTTACTTGACCCCCGTGAAAGCATTTATTTGGGCTGCAATCTGAAGTGCAGTTAAATGCCAATTTCCAAGCCTGTAAACGAATGAACTTTTTTTTCATATGTATTATTTCACAGATGTTATGTCTTCACTATTATTTTAATATATGGACAATAATAAAAACAAAGAAACAGCTTTGAATGAGTAGGTTTTTCCAACTTTAAACTGGTGCTGTATATATTTTCTTAAACCAACAACAGGTTAAATGAAGTTATCTGTGCCTCATGACAAAATGTGAAAAATTGCAGGAAATCAATGTAAAATGCCAAACGTTATCTCTGCTCCTGTGGAATCTGCATTTAATTCATTATTTTTTTGAATGGCGGGGTCTGTGACAATCACAAAAAGGGTCTTTGGATCATAAACATTCGAGAACCCCTAGTCTAAATGGTTTGTTCAACAGTGATGGTGTATCGTGAGGGTTAAGGAACACGTTGTAATACACATTATATCCTATCTTTCCTGAACTGTCAGGGCACATACAGTGGATATAAAATGTCTACACACCCCTGTTAAAATGCTTGTTTTTTGTGACGTGAAAAAATTGACAAAGATAAATCATGTCAGAACTGTTTACACCTTTAATGTGAAAAATTCAATTAAAAAACGAACTGAAATCTTTGAGGGGGAACATTTTTCAATAAACTCTCACCTGGTTGTGTAAGTGTGCACACCCTTAAAGCAATACTTTGTTGAAGCACCTTTTGATTTTGTTACAGCACTCAGTCTTTTTGGATAGTAGTCTATTAGCATGGCACATCTTGACTTGGCAATATTTGCCCACTCGTCTTTGTAAAAGCGCTCCAAATCAGTCAGATTGCGAGGACATCTCCTGTGCACAGCCCTCTTCAGATCACCCCACAGATGTTCACTTGCAATCAGGTCAGGGCTCTGGCTGGGCCATTACAAAATGTTAATCTTCTTATTTGGATGTGTGCTTTGGGTCGTTGTACTGCTGAAAGTTAAACTTCATATTCAGCTTTCTAATAGACGCCTGAAGGTTTTGTGCCAAATTTGCCTGGTATTTGGAACTGTTCATAATTCCCTCCAGCCTGACTAAGGCCCCAGTTCCAGATGAAGAAAAACATCCCCAAAGTATGATGCTGCCACCACCATTGCTTCACTGTGGGTATGGTGTTCTTAGGCTGATATGCAGTGTTGTTTTTGCGCCAAACATACCTTTTGGGAGACTTGATATTTGTTTTTGCAAACTTCAGCGGGTCTTGAATGTTTTTCTTTGGCCCTATAGGCCATTCATATGAAAAATACCAGAGATTGTTGTCACATGCAGCACACAGCCAGTACTTGACAGAAATTCCTGGAGCTCCTTTAATGTTGTTGTAGGCCTCTTGGAAGCCTCCCTGACCAGTTTTCTTCTCATCTCTTCATCAGTTTTGGAGGGACGTCAGTTTCTGTTGTGCCATATTTTCTCCACTTGATGATGATTGTATTCATTGTGTTCCATGGTATATCCAATGCTTCTGAACTTATTTTGACTGACTGATATCTTTCACTAATGATATCCCTCTGATGCTTTGGATTCTCTGCGGACCGTGGGTTTTGCTCTGAGATACAACTAAGAAAATGTCCAGAACAGCTGAACTTAATTTGTGATTAATCAGAGTCACTTTAAATGATTGCAGGTGTGTAATGACTTCTATTTAACATGAATTTGTATGTGATTGGTTAATTCTGAACACAGCTACATCCCCAGTTATAAGAGGATGTGCACTCTTATACAACCAGGTTATTGTAAGGTTTTCATTTTCCCCCCTTGAAGATTTACGTTTTTTTAATTGAATTGTTCACATTATAGGTCACATTTAAAGTTCTGATATAATTTATATTTTTCTCATTCTCTTACATCACAAAAAACAGGCATTTTCACAGAGGTGTGTAGACTTTTTATATCCACTGTATGTTAGCATATGTTAGGTGGACACTGTGCTATCCTGAGTTATTGTCTCTATTGGTAAAGACAAGCTAAAAAAGGCTATTAGAAATATTTAATTATTAGTTTGATCATGGACTGAAAATTAAAAAAATCTAACCATTGAAGAAAAACTACTATACATACTAAAACAAGGTTGCACTTGTGACTGAACAGTCACCACTGCCTGGTGACTGTTCACTTTAACATCATTGGTCCGAAACCAATTCAGCGCGAACCTCAGATTGGCCTCTACTTGGGTAGCCCTGCCCCATGGCAAATAATATACAATAGCTGGATGATTTTGTAGTTGACTTTTCAGTTTGTCAGGGTCTCTGGTGGAAATTCTTTGCTCAAATACCAAAATGGACAACTTCAGATCTAATTTTAACTTGCTTTCTGTTGGGGAAATCTGGTTGTAAAGGTTACCAGAAAGGAATAATTTTTCCACAGTCTTTGGTGTGTTTGCTGTACTCAAGCTTTACATTATAGCTAGTAAAAGTCAAATTTTGTCTAGAAGAACGTTTCCCTAACCTATCCTCGGCCTATCAATATGTACTACATTTGTTTTAACTCTAAACTGGCACAACTTATTAAATTAAAAAGCTACTCAACAAGCTTTTGACCTATTTAATTGTGTCTGTTTAGGATAAAAGCTACAATGTGAATTTTCCAGGCTAAATGCTAAGAACAGTGTTTTATACGGACATGTCTTAATATTGACTCAGTTGTGGTTTCTATTAATGTCCCAGCCCCTACACAGCAGAAACCTATGTCCAGTTCTAAATGTGACCACTGCCTCATGCTCTCGCCCCTTGTGTTTTAATTGGCTGCGTAGGTGGAATGAAATTAACAACATGACTCACAATAAGTCTTTCTTTGCCTTGGAGCTGGCCAACAAAGAGGAGAGCGTACAGTTCCAGACCGTGAGTACCATTTTCATTCTGGTCACTTAGCTCCTAAAAACACAACGCACCCCGCAATTATCCTCCCATCGTACACCTCTTCCCTCACAAACAATTGAGTCCTACACACGCACAGTGTGTGTCCTGCGAATGTGTATAGGGCTTCTCGAGACAAACAGGCAAGCGTGTGTTTGTTCGGTGGTAATCGAGTCACGTGTTCTGTGCCGGGTCAACAACGGCTGGTTTCCCCACCATGACGTTGTATTTAGGTAGGTGAATGGGAAGAGCGCAAGTATAGTGTAGTGTACTGAATGTCTTACGTTGTGTGTTTTCTTCCCTCTACAGGAAGACATGGAAACCTCCAAATATGTGTGCCGGATGTGTCTGGCCAGGCACAAGTTTTATAAGATTAACAACAGTAGCCTGTAAGTGTCACTCTCCTCACAAGTCTAGCCCAGTTTTGTTGTGCGGTGTCTCTGCGTGCGTGTTCTCCTCATTCCTGTCCCATCTCCTCCTCCCTCCAGAGAGGAGTCTGAACCTCCTCCACCTTCTGAGGGCTCCCAGAAGTCCATTCTCACTCTTTCCTTTCCTCGCTTTCCTTTTCTGCCTTCTAACAAGGGGTGAGCAACGCTGTCCGCAGCCACCGCCTACAGTACAGGCCCACAACCTCCATTAACAACCAGCCAGAGCGCCACAAAAACTCTGATTCAGAAATGACAACACTCCTTTGTCAACACATTTTTATGGTGTCGGAGCGAGGACAATTTATCACATCTTTCCCCGGGGAGATGAGGGGAGATTTCATTTAATGGAGACAATTTGATCTGAACTATTCAGCGTTCTTCTAAACAACTTCCTCGAGTGCCTTGAACTTGAAAGCATTGTGGATTCTATGACCTGTTTGGTTGACTCTTTTAAACAAAAAATGTTTCTCCTGTTCTCAGCCAAACCCAGTCTCCCACTGTGAACCCAGTGAGACGGCGTTCTTCCACCAGGATGTCTTTGGTGAGCTGCCTGTGAAACAAACACACACACACACGCTGTTACTAAACCAGTAGCTCGCCTACTGTTTTAACTGCCCTCATTATATTTTGTGGCCTTAGGCCTCGCTGCAGGGTCTGGATCAAAAAACCTTCTATGCACGCATTTGAACTGCTGGCAGCTGTGGGATGCAGTGTTTCCTACATAATTTCATGCTAGTAACTAGACAAACCACATGTCATAACACACACGTAAACATTTCCTCACACAGCCTAAGATCTGAACCATCAACGCATTCTCGTCCCAGCGCTTCAGCACAATATAAGATGTGCATGTGTTTTCGTGCTATGGGCTGCGCTAAGAGCATGCGTGCAGCAGCTGATTTGTGCATTTGTTTGATGCGTCCTCAGCCGAAGCCCCCTGCCTACATGATGCCCCCACCGCCGATGCACTACAACGGCCACTTCCCGGAGCCTTACACGTCCTCTCAAGGTACCCGGCGAGTTCTGCCCGCTCAGTCGTCAATCCAATCTTATCCTACTGCCGTGGTTTTAACACCACCCTTTATGTCTCCAGACAACCTGTACGTGAACAGCCAGAATGGCTACTACTACCACTCCCAGACCAGCCTGGACCGCTCCCCCCTGGAGTACGTCGGCGGCGGGAGTGGGCGGCTGCGCAACGGCAGCACCAGCTCCCTCACCAACCCCCAGCACTACATGCAGCCGTCGCCCATGTCCTCCAACCCGTCCATCACGGGGAGCGACGTCGTCCGGACCGACTACGTGCCCTCGCACCGCCACAGCGCCCTCATCCCCCCATCGTATCGAGCCACCCCGGACTACGAGACTGTCATGAGGCAAAAGGGACGCGGCGGCGGGATAGCGCACTCCCACGAGCACCGCCAGAGCCACTCCATGAGGAACCTGAACATTGGGAACTCGTACGCCTACAGCCGGCCCGACCCGCTGGTCTACAGCCAGCCGGAGATCAGGGGGGAGCACGGGGGTGGGGGCGGGGCGCACCACCACTACCCCTTCCACCTCAACTCCAGCTTCCACGGCCCCTCGGCCTACCCCTACCCCACGGAGAGGCGCCCGGTGGTGGGGGCAGTGAGCGTGCCTGAGCTGACCAACGTCCAGCTGCAGCAGGCGCAGGAGTACCCGGCGGCCAACATCATGAGGACCCAGGTGTACCGACCACCGCCGCCCTACCCGTATGGCACCCGTCCACGGCCCGCCAACAGCACGCCGGACCTGTCCCGCCACCTGTACGTGAGCAGCAGCAACCCGGACCTGATTATCACGCGGCGCGTGCACCACTCAGTCCAGACCTTCCAGGAGGATAGCCTGCCTGTTGCCCACTCCCTGCAGGAGGTGTCGGAGCCGCTGTTCCTCGGCGCACCCCCTCAACGTCCCCTGCACCAGCGGGACGCACGCAAACGCAACTCCATCGAGATCGCCGGCCTCGCTTACGGCCTGGAGGGCATAAGGGTCAAGGAGAGGGCGGCGTCCACCTCAGCCGGCGACACCCCGCTCTCGGCACCTCGCGGTTCCACCTCAGGCTCCCAGCTCAATGTCTTCCTGGAGCGGACCAAGTCAGAGGACAAGGGGGAGGGGAAGGAGGACGTGCGTTACGGCCACAAGAAGTCCTTATCGGACGCCACCATGCTGGTGCACAGCAGCGAGGAGGAGGAGTTTGAGGATGAGGGTGGGCGCCACACTCCCCGGTCCCATGATGCACTATTGTCCGGGCCTGACCCACAGCAGCTTTTAGCCAGTCCGGGCCAGATTCCCCTGGAGCCCCCACCTGCGTATCCCATCGGCTCCTCCCACGACCCTGTCATCTCTGGCCTTCCGGCCTATCAGGCACACCAGATCATCCAGGAGGCGGAGCTTCATTACTCAGTGGGCGGTCAGCCTGGCAGGATGGGGCCCTCGGTTTCAGACAGTGACATGAGTGGGCAGACCAAAGCGAAGGCCAAGAAGGACTTAATCAAGAAGAGGCCTGTGTCAGACGTTCCCGCTGGGAAGAAACCCATCGATGGCCTGCCTCCTGTCGTGAGTCTCACACACACACACTCCTCCAGCACTGCCAAAACAAGGTTTCTTTTTTTGCCTTTTGTCTGTTTGGCTATAAGTTTGATTTGAGGTGTCAGTGGGCTTTCATTGGTCAAACAACAGATTTTACCAGTGTTCGTGTCTTGGGGACATGTTAAATCCTCTGTCAGTTAATATCATAGTGACGTTTTTATTCATCACCAAGTGAACAAACCAAGATTCACGTAACAGTGGAATGTATTCGAGTCTCATGTAAATCAAACAAAAAGTCACTCAGTTGGTCAGGTGACTAAAACTCTGACATCACAATCCCTGCTGAAATGACCGAATGCACTGGTATTCTGGGTGGTTTCACGGGTGTTGGGTGGCCAATTCACCAAGTGCAGCTGGAGCTGAACAAAATGTAGCAGGGCGACTTCAGTAGCTGGTTCAGTGGCATTCCAGCTGAAAGCACGTCACCCAGTTAGGCAGAGTAAGAGCTTCCTCACTGCACATCTTCAGGCATTGTTGTTCTTTAGTCCCACTCGGTCAT
Source organism: Esox niger (assembly GCA_016801105.1). Lineage (NCBI taxonomy): Eukaryota > Metazoa > Chordata > Actinopteri > Esociformes > Esocidae > Esox > Esox niger. The sequence continues at coordinate 50,245 of JACXGJ010003412.1, forward strand.
TCTCTCCCCCGGCTGCCTCTCACCCTCAATCCTCCGAACAGGGCATGAAGAAGCGGGTTGAGGTGAAGAAGATGGGTCCCCTGAAGGTGGCCGCCCTCAATGGCCTGACCCTGTCCAGGTTGCCCCTACACGAGGGAGGCAAAGACCAACCTGAGAAGGCCTCCAACGATGAGAGGGTAGGCAGTGGACAACGCTCTAGGCCGGTTTTAATTTGGTTATTTTAGCCTTAAAGCGGAAAGACGTCTGCTTAAATCTAAGGTTGGGAAGGCCAACTTGTGTTTATGGTGTTCATACTACCACATCAGAAGTACTTTTACATTTGTACAGTTTAGATAAATGAATGTGTAAATGGAAATACAAGGTAACATTGGGTAAAACGCCAACTCGCATATTCTTTCAGAAGACACAATTTCTTCTTTCTTCTTAGACTTTAAAAACGACAACTGTAATTGGTTTTCATCTACGTATTCTAAGTAATTTTATCAAATATATTTGATAAGTAATAAGAAACATTAGTCAGTTTAACACATTGCTCATTGGTGTCTAGCGATTACTGGAACGTGTAATGCCATGGCAACATTTAGTTATTTTATTTGTGGGCTGCAATAAAACTGGTTATACTGTATTGTGTCTATTTCTGGTAGATTCCACGATTCTCTCGTCTTTTTACTTGACGAAAAAGTTAGTTATTGTCACCTTTATTGGATCCATGTCATTCACAAATTTAAGAAAAATGTATGTTATGCCATGAACGAAAAAAATCTATTCTTATGCCATGAAATTAAATAGCTTTGGCAAACTCGCTAGCAATTGCTCAATTCTTCACTAATTCTTGACTAGTAAGTTAGTAGTTACTGGTAAAGCCTATTGCTGGCTAATACACTGTTAAAATGGCCAGAGGCAAACAGCATACAGTTCATAGAGGTGATTTGTGCTGGATGTAAACGTTAGTCAGTTTAACTTTATCAGTATAATTCACGAACGGCCAGTTAGCTGTTGAAACAACCAGTTGCGAATGAGGATTTGTTCAGGGAAGACAAGGCTATACTGACGTCCGTCAAAAGTACAGCTCTGTTGTGTAGTGGTTAACAACAGTCTTCCACTTCGGCGACCCGGGTTCAAATCTCGATAGGGCAACACTTTATATTGTGGGCCGGCTGAACTACCTTTGCCTGGTTTCTTGTTTTTATACCTTAATAAACTTAAAAATATATGATTAGTTTCTTGAAAGCATTTTAGTACACTTTTAATATACTTCTTATTGGTTTATATGAATTTGGAATTTCTATAAATTCGATTATTTCAGGTGTACTCTAATACTATTTCCATCTGTAGCCATCTCCAAATGTTTTTTCAATGAACTATTTGTGCCAGCAATTAGATTTTGATCTGAGGGTGCATCCTTTCGCCTCTCACCCTCCAAGTCTGTTGTACATCCAGTTATCAGTTGTAATCTGTTACCACAGAGGTGTTTCGCATTGTGTGTTACAATAGATTTTAAGTAAATCAAAACACGTCTGTAGTTTAAATAGAATAGGATTTGAATGGTTCTGGTGACCTACTTTGATATCAGAACTCGTTTTCCGGGTAAATGCTGATTCTGTCCTACTTGCTAGTGTATGGGTGGTTGGCTGTCTTAAACCAGTTGTTCCCCTATTGTTTGTGGCCCGGATGCCTGTCGAAGACATGCACAACCAACGCTGCCACTATGTGGGTTTTAACCATCAGAAAAATGTACCTCTATACCTGTCATCCCAGTGTAAGGTGTTGGAGCAGCGGATGGAGAAAGGAATGGTGTTCACAGAGTACGAGCTCATCCCCAAGCGGCGCCTAGCTGGTGACTGCAACATTGCCCAGCTGCCCGAAAGCGGAGAGAGGAACCGCTTCCAGGACGTGCTACCGTATGATGACACGCGCGTGGAGCTAGTGCCCACTAAGGAGAACAACACGGGTTATATCAACGCCTCCCACATCAGGGTAATGTTACACGCGTTCACCATTACGTGTATTGGTCTTACTCGCTCATCGTTCTTATTGGTTTCCTTCGTTTGGAGCACAGGCTGGAAACACCCTTGACCTATTTCTGTCCCTCTCTTATGCGAGTAGTATTTGTATACATGTATTAGAACCGGGGTGGGAAAACTAACACCCAGGGGTAAAATGCATCCCTGTAAGCTGACTCAATCCGGCCCATGGTAGGCTTGTGTTTATAATGAAACGTAACATAAACTTTAAAAAAATTAAAAATACTCCAGCTCACTCTTACAGTCTAAAACAAGATGCAAAGTATCTAGAAAGGGTTATGGACCTGTAAATGTAATAAATGCCCTTTTCAGGCCCGCAAATAGATTTTTCCAAACAAATAACCAAAAAAATAAATTGGAGCCCTGCACTGAATGTCAGTATGCCTATGTGGCCTGAGAACTTTACGTTTCCTCAAGTTTTCCGTATCTCATTTGATACACCAGATTTGCTTCTGTGGGGGATTTCTGTCCCCATTGTTCACATCTGGTTACCGCTCTGTGCCATCCCCCAGCTCTTACTGGCTCTCCTCCCTGTAAGCCAGCGAGAGCTGGTAATAGTGATGTCCAAAATTGACCAATGTGGAATGGCATCTAAAATGTAAGTCTTTTATTGACAGTGATTGAAGGGGGCAGGGGGAGGTGGACGTTTCATCTCTGTTGCACTAATGTCAGCTCACAAAAGGCAATTTGTATCATGTCTCTTTTTTACTGTCTAGCTAACTATATCAGCTGTTAACTTCTGTCAGTATCTTTCATATGTATTTCTTGTAGGCACCCCACTGAATGTAGTCAAAACATTTTATAACTGCATTACCAAGAAAATGTAATCAGTTTCCGAAGTTTCTTAATTGTATGTTTGTTAATGGGGGTTCATAAATCTGGTTGTGAGAATACTAAGTGTGCAGAGATGTCATCAAGGCAAAGGCTGGCTACTTTGAATAATCTTCAACATGATTTGATTTGTTGTTCTTTTGGTTACTGCATGATGACTGACTTTGAATACCTCTTGGGTAGGGTTTGTTCTGCATCAAAAACTTGCTGTGGCTTTAGATGGAGACCACGGATGCATTATAGGTGAGGAGTCATGAACCGTTTGTCTCATCTACCGTTTCCTAGATCACGGTGGGAGGAGAGGAGTGGAACTACATCGCCTCCCAGGGTCCTCTTTCCAACACCTGTCAGGACTTCTGGCAAATGGTGTGGGAGCAGGGCGTGGCCATCATCGCAATGGTTACAGCCGAGGAGGTGAGTGTGTTTGGGGTGAACTGATACTGAATACCTGTCAGTATCTGGTGTGACCACCATTTGCATTACGCAGTGCAGCACATCTCCTTTGCATAGAGTTGATCAGGTTGTTGATTGTGGCCTGTGGAATGTTGTTCCACTCCTCTTCAATGGCTGTGTGAAGTTGCTGGATATTGGCAGGACCTGGAACACGGTGTCGTATACGCCGATCCAGAGCATCCCAAACATGCTCAATGGGTGACATTTCCGGTGAGTATGCTGGCCATGCAAGAACTGGGATGTCTTCAGCTTCCAGGAATTATGTACAGACCCTTGCAATGGTGCCGTGCATTATCATGCTGCAACATGTGATGATCGTGGATGAATGGCAAAACAATGGGCCTCAGGACCTCATCATGGTATCACTGTGCATTTAAAATGCCATCAATAAAATGCATATGTATTGGTTCTTCATAACACATGCCTGCCCATACCATAACCCCACCGCCACCATGGGCCACACCATAACCCCACCGCCACCATGG
>JACXGJ010003413.1:0-53985 GCA_016801105.1 Esox niger
AAATAAGATATACTTGTTCCTCAGCGAACCCGGAAGTATCCACTTATTTGCGGTTATTTAGAGGCAATATCCATACAGCTAAAGCCGTAAATACTGCCGCCTAATGTTTCCGCAAGAGAAGCTCATCTTTTTTATTTATTTCGGTGGTTGAGTAACACATTTTATGATTTGTTTCGTGATGTCATGCAAAATGCTTGCTGCAGTCAACAACACAGCGAGTCCAGTGTTTGTTTTGTACTTCACATTTTATTTTTCTTTCACAGTGATTAATGAAAATGATTTCTAACATAATAGAAAAATAAAGTTCACAAAATTGTCATCATGTTTGGTTGACATCAGGCCTTTACTCTTCCATGTATATTTAAAATGTTTTAATCTTTTTTTTAATCACTGGATCCTGAGGAAAGAGATGGGAAAATGTATTATAAAATATTAGAAATACAATATCAAACAAATTATTTACCAACAATTAGTGTGTATTTACTGACATTTGTTTAACTTTCCGAAGAGGCATAGTGAGTTTTTTCAGGAGGTCATTGTAGAGGGGAGTGTCTGGGTCTTCCTCTGGAGTGACAAAAGACCTATAACAGTTTTGTATATTATTATAATCGTGGCCAGTGACTGAATTAGATCTCGGTTACAATAAAATGGTGGTAATATTAATCTGAATAATCAGTTTTACTTACATGCCCTTTTTCTCCCTCTGACTGAGAAGGAAGTTGACAAAATCCTTCTGCACCATGGAGTCCATGATTTTGCTCATGTCACTGGCAATAGTTGACTCAGCATATCTTTTTTCCAAACCATGTATATTGTGTGTGGGACTGAAGGACAGACATGTACACAAACAAGTGAGGGACGGGTGTATTAGATCATACAGGGGACTGTACATCTACAGTTAATTATTTGACCAATGCAGGGAAAATCTTACTCTGTCTCTGCAGACAAGTCCAGGGCCTTGGCAGTCAGCATTCCGGTGAGACAGAGGAGCACCAGAGCAAAGAGAGCTACCTTCATGGTTTCTGAACAAGGAAAGAGAAGAGGCAAACTTTTTGGGGGAAGAGTAAAAAGAAATATGATAACCATAGACTGTATGATTGAAATTGAGGTAAATGTCTGACACTTACAATAAAAAGTAGCTTAGTTTGTTTGTGATAAATTCATGAATACTGTGCTAATTATTAAAGTAAACATGTATTACTGACATAAGAAAAAGCATTAATGTAGTAAATAGAAATAGATCATTTAAACAGGCAAAATAAACTGTGAGGCAGTAATTGTATAGTTTCTTACCTTGTGAATGGATATTCTACAGTGAGAGATTCAGGCCTTTTGTGAGGTGCAACAAGATCCTTTTATACAATTTCTCAGAGGTGATTTGTGTCGTGACCAGAATATTAGCAGGAATAACACTTAGGTTCCACTACTTTAGAGCAATTAACGACAATAACATACACGCACATCAGATAAGAAAGCTTTCTAACAAATTCAGAGCTGAGTATTAAACAGCATTTGCTTAAAGTGGCTTTCTTGACTAAAGGTAGCGAAGCTTAATATGACCAGTGGAAAACTTTCTGGGCTATTAGTGGGGTTAGATGGGAAACAATTGTGACGAGAACAGCTTAATGGTCAAACTACTTGATAATTAAATGCAGTACAAGGTAAACATTTACCTGCTACCGGTTTTGGGTAATCTAAAAATACCCTTTAGATGGAAAAACATTATTTGGATTAAATGATGGTGTTGTGCTTTGAAATGTTTAATTGGGGTACTTTATAGGTCCATTATATTCCTATTAGGGTGCTAAAGGTGGAGAGATTAAGAATATCAGTCTCTCAATATAAAAAACATTAAACACAAAACCATACTCGTGTATCACTTCCTTGCAAGGAGAATTTTCCCTGCCTCATTTTGTCTATTATGTTTGCGTGTTCAAAATGTAGAACACAATCAGCTAACAACAATATTGGTGTTTGAACAGCTCACTCACATGTAAGAACAACTTGCTACATTCACCGAGGTTTGAAACATCTTTATGAACTCTCTTTGACCAAAGTCAATACATATTTGTAGAGGTAAGTTCGACAAGCAGTTTTCAACTGGTCGCTCCCTTCTGATGCTTTTCTGCGACTTATTCCCCTGTACAAGAAAACATGACACTGTCGTAATTACGCATGCGCCGTTGAGGGCGCTTTAAACAAGTCAGCAACAGTGGAACATGAACGCACTAGGTGAGCTTGAGAAATTATAAGAACAATAGAGATAACACACACAATAACATGATTTTTGAAGCTGTATTATAATTTACTTTCAGTGAGGTGTGTTACATAACTCGTATCAATCCATTTTGTATGCAGCGAATCAGAGTTTCTACCTAGCTAGTTAGCTTTGTTTTGTTTTTTTGTCAATGCGTGCACGACCAAAATGGAGGAAATGTTGAAGTGCTAGCGCTTGCTAGAAACACGAGCCACTTTAGGCAACTGCTATTCCAGTGCGCCCTGATATACTTTAGTAAAATTTGCTAGCTGTCAAACCCTTCTGCATAACCATGAGCGCGTAGATGCTGCAATTTTTAAAGTTCTATTTCAATATATTGGACTCTACGTAGCAAGGGAGTTAGCTAGTTTGCTAACAAGACGATAATGGCTTTTGAGCGTTTTTGGCATTCTAGCTACAGCAACTAGTAAGTAATACCATTAACGAACGCTGGCTAGCAAGCTGATTTTTTTTTTTACAGATTTAGTTAGCTGGTCAAGGGACAGAGTCATACGGCGCAGTGCAGTATTTCACGTCAGTCAAGTTGTTCAGTTGTAGAACCTTTTTAGCTAGCTAGGGAGCCACTGATGCAGCAGCATGGTGCCTAGTTAGCTTGCCACACAGTCAATACATTCTGCTTCTGTTGTTTAGACCTGCGTATGGTCAGTGAATGCTGTTTGCCATTCTGTTAACTTTTTTCTGTTACAGAACGAAGGCTGATTCCAATGAAAAAGGAGATTACACTTGATCGCTGTGCAGAATAAACAGTTATTCTGTAATGTTAGTCCAATAACACCAGGGTTTTATTCGCCATGACTATGAGATCCACTTTGTTTGCTAATGCAGGATTTAAGCTGGACACAGAGAAAATTGACAAATCACAAGTAGGAAGTGCAAACGTTGTAAACTCCATAACCATCAAAAGAGAAACCTGTGACTTTGTCATAGATGTTCATGACTGTGACATCAGTGGAGAGGAGCTCATCAACAAAACAAAGATCTTGGACCAGAATTGTGTAATTCGGACCCCAGTGCTGGCTGCTCAAAATAAAGCAGGAGCACTTGTTCAAGTAGACAGTTGGGAAAGCACAGGGTTGCTGTCCTCCGTCAGACAAATGGGGGGCGAGGGAATCCCAATGAAAGGTAAACCCTTTCTGAGTGACAGTATGGATAACAGAGAGTTGGTTTCGAACAATAATTCCAAGGACACTAACTTTGATGAGAACACCAGAGGGGTCTCCCCAGGAGGCGTGGTCAACACGTCATCCATTGAGCTCAGCACAGAGGGCAAATGGAGGAGCATCAGGAAAATCCCTGCTAACCCCCACACACAGGCTACCTGCCTCCGGCAGATTCTACTGCTACAGCTGGACTTGATTGAACAACAGCAACAACAGCTGCAGTCCAAGGACAAGGAGATAGAGGAGCTGAAAGCAGACAAGGAGACGGTATGCACTGTGTTTTGATGTCTCTTTTGTGTGCAGGTGACTGTAAACCTGTCAGTTTTAAATGTATTTTTCTTTAAAAACATGTCTACGTACACAGCTTCTGGCGCGTATTGAGCGCATGGAGCGACGCTTGCAGCTGACGAGGAAGGACCCAAGGGACAAGCGCCTGTTTCAGCCACTGGAGCCCTGGACCCCGGACAAGGAGGACCTGTGGGATCTAGAAGTGGATGACAGTCCACAGACTCAAACGCCCAGATCGCTGCCCTTCAGTCGAGGTGGAAAAGGCCTCAAGAGGTGACGGACTCCAAGTACTACTGTGCATTCAGCTATCCTCAGTCAAACTGTCTTTCACTCGATAACACAACTGCTGCTCTGCCCATGCAGGAAATTCTGCTTCCTGGATTCCAAAAACCCGAAATCGCGGGGAGGCAAAGGCTCCAAGTTCACGTCCCCAAAATCGGAGTGCGGAGCTGGCTCGCCGTGTCAGAGGGAGCTGCGCAGTAAAGAGACCCCGGAGAAGATGGGGTTTGGTCGGTCAGCGTCGGAGAGCGATTCTCAGCGTCCCAGCAAAGAGGACCCAGAGCTCGCCGCTCAAATGGAGGAGCTCCCTTTCATGTCGACCACGGAGATGTACCTCTGTCGCTGGCATCAGCCTCCCCCTTCCCCCCAGCGCGAGCCTTCACCATCTCCGAAAAAGGAGGAGGTCGTGGCCAGTGAGTAGACCCGGAACACATAGGCAACTGTTCCCACAGTTTGATTGTGTACATGGTTTTATCTGAAAATGAATAATGATGACATAGAAATCCAAATCGAGTCATGATTAGGCCTTTTTTCTTACGCAGTTCCATCCTGGAGGGAAAACAGCATGGAGCCTTTGGATGGGGAATCTTCTGGAGACATCCCCGAGGTGAGCGAGGAGGGCACACGGGCAGATCGGAATCAGCAATGTAGTCTGTAATGCCACAGTATAGTAGTAGCACGTGACTATGACGACCCACGTTTCGCGTTGTTCTCCCCAGATGTTGGACGACAGCGTCTTTTTGAAGCGTCACGCAAAACTGGAGTTGGACGAGAAAAGGAGAAAAAGGTACAAATTTGGTTTCTGGCGGGTCTGAGTGCGTCGTCGACGGCAACACTTCTCCGCCCTAAAACACGGGTCCATTTTGTCTGACGCAGTCTTGATTTGATGCGTTGGGCCTGTGGGTTTTTCATCCGGTCCTCGCTCTCATAGTTCCTCCCTCGCTGTGTCCTGTTGCGTTTTCTTTTGCAGGTGGGACATCCAGCGGATCCGTGAGCAGCGCATGTTTCAGCGTCTGCAGCAGCGCATGAACAAGAAGAAGGGCATCCAGGAGAGCGAGCCCGAGGTCTCGTCCTTTTACCCCGACACTGAGGACGGTATGACCGGCCACTCCGTCTGCAGTCTGAATCCTTTGTTTTTCTACAGACCCACAATGCAGTGCCGCCGTTGACCCTGTTTCACTGTTTTCGCATGTCTTGATTCTGAGAGACCCTTTTCTTTCCCTTCTCTAGTTGAGTCCATAATCATCACCCCTTTTCTGCCTGTGGTGGCATTTGGTCGGCCACTGCCAAAGCTCACTCGACAGTAAGTCCTTGCATTTCTGATTTCCACCACCAGTAGCCTTGTCCCTCTCGCTTCATTGCGGTGCTCATTGTAGGTTCAGTTCAGTATGCTTTTCACACGTCACAGCACCCATTTTCTAGTGCTTGTTCCACACTCACACACACGCACACAAATGACACTGTCCTCGCATTCTGAAGACATAGGTTCTGACCAACAACTGCTAGGCAGAGATGTTATTAGTCTTTTATTCAGGTCATGACGTTTGCCTGTACGTTGGCTTGCAGGATTATACGGACAGGCTTTCTGTCAGGAATGACGGCGGTCATTTCGTTTACATCTTGAGTTAGGCGATACGTTAGCTGTGCAAATCACAATGTCCACTAGCCTGAGTTCATCCATTACTATGCGTAATTTATTTTTCAAGATGGTACCATGGTGCAGGTGGCGGGGCAGGGAGAGTTTCACACAAAGACCTTTCATCAAAATGCAAGTATTTATTCTTCCCCTAATTACATCTTTAAAGTTTTAAGCGAACTGTGAGTATTTTACACCTAAAACACTTGTAATCAAGCCTTTTCTTGCCTATCCCCTCCCCTGGTTTCACGTAACGGGGGTACAGATCTATGATGAATAAAGCACAATAGGAATGCAATCTGATGTTAATTAAAAAAACTAAAACAAGGATTAATGCCGTTTGGAAGGCATGGTAGTGAAAATAAGGGACTATAATGCACTTGAACCTCAAACAATCTTCAGATGGGGCAGTTATTGATATTGAATGTATTTATTTCAGATAATTTGCAAATACCTAAAAGAAATTTGAAAATCTTAAAATGATCCATACAATGTGAAACATCCTGACTTTCCTAGACACTTTTTGAAAAATACATTTCTTCATTCCAGCGATCATCATTATCAATGTGTGCATAGTGAGAAGACATTGCTGTAATACATTGAGTATGAAAACCATCCATCCAGACTGTTATTCAACACATGCCAATTCCATAATGAAATGTAGTGTGTAGGAACGCATCGATAACTGTAGCAAATTCCAACACTGGTGTTTTGTTCATTGCTGTACCTGTGTATCCTGGCATAACATGAAGTTTGGTTCTGATGGTGCTTTTAATCTCAATAAATGCCAATTCAGTCACCCAAAACACATCATTCTATCTATTGTAATAACTAAACACTGAAGAATAAGCATGACAAACAGAAACATTGTTAATTATACAGTCAGTAATTTAATACAGATTATGGATGTAATTTTACATTAGATAAAATACCCAAATACGAAAGTTGTGAAGAAATAATCCCATTAAAACCGTAGGACACATTGAAAAATGTTTGGGCGGAAACAATTAGAATATATTTTGCCTATAACCAGGCAATAGCGGTTGCTGGCTGATAAATCAGTGGTGAAATGCTTTTCAGGTAACGGGGTTCTGCTTTTCCCGGTGACCTTCCCCGTTCCCCCGATTCTCCTCGGTCCACTTTTTAATTTCAGAATGTTGTCTTCCTATGTAGGAACTTTTACTTGCCTTGGCTCGACGAGCGAAGCCGCTCCCGCGCCGAGCTGCCCAAGAAGCAAACGCCGCACAGGACCTGTCGAAAGTGAGGTGGTGTCGGCGCGTGTCAGGCGGCAGAGGGAGGGGCCCCCTTCCCTCCAGAGACTTGAAAAGTTCTCTTTTCTTTTGTGGGATTAGACTGCCACTGAGTCATAACTATATATGTATGTATGTATGTATGTATGGCTTTGGTTCGTGACCGGCTTGGCATGTAACACCCCAAATCATCTGTGGTGAGGTAAACCACTGCTGTCCTGTGTGGTCAGTGGCCAGCTGGACTGGAGAAGGAGCGTCTGGAGATGGGGAAAATGGCTACCAAATTGGCAAGCTCTGCTAAATGTGGTGCCCCCCACCAACAAAATGATCAGTTCCCGCACTTACAGGTAGGTAGTTATAGGGTAAATCAACACAGTCCTTTAGTTTGTCTCTATTGTAACAACTCGGTAACACGCATGTTCTGTGAAACAAACCTGGACAGCACAAACATTTCCAAATACTGTGGAATTTGGTGTGATGTACGTAGTCATTCTTAGTTACAGCATCTGTACTGAAATGTCGCTTTGGATTGTTACTACATTGTTGTCACCTGAATTAATTACTTGGGGACTTTGATCTCTAAGGTCAGAAGGGAAGTGTTTTTATCATTTGAGTGCTTGAACAGTATGACGTGCACTTTGCTACAACTAAATCGTGTGCCAGACAGCACGCACGAGCGTGTGGAACGTACACGCCGGAGATGCTTTAGATGTTGGCAGTAAGCGCTTCATTGTCATGTCGTCTTTGCAAGAGTTCTCTGAGGTTTATGGAAATTACACCTTCCTTTGAACATGATCATCAATCATGTCGTCCCGACTGCGCTTCTAACAAGCCTTTGCATTTTCATGCGCTTATAGAACTTTGTTCTATTTGAGATTGACATACCGTAAGACCTACCTCTCCATTCTACTTATTAGATTACTCAAGCATTATAACTTATATGTGAGTTATTGAAAGACCAATATGGAGAGATTATTTGAACACAATTTTGTACATTATTCTACAAGGATCCAGTTCAAAATATAGTACTTTTTTAGGTGTAAGGCAAAAATTCCACTCAATGTTTTTTCTCCAGATCAATTTTGCTAGTGAAAGTAAGCACATTTATCTAAATATCCATGAATGTCCTATGCTTTTTTGACATGTTCCCAAATTAATATAGTTGGCTCACATTTGTTTCTTTGATTGTTCTTGGCCTGCGTATTGCTACAGCGTCTGTTGTGGCGCATGGCCAGTTTATTCCAAGTAAACGTTTACATGCTCCATGTTTCGCTTTGAACAACACTGAACAATTTCCTGTAAGTGTATTTACTGTATATTGACATTGTGTGGGCACTGCTTCGGCCAAAGGTTTTATCATTGTGCACTCTAAGGTGTTTGATCCTTACTCTGCATGTATGTTTTTATCACAAATGCAGTAAATGTAAGACTGAAATGTCCTCTTCTGATGCAAACGTTATTCATATTCTGCATTGACTATACTTTGCATCATAAAAACAAATTGTTGGAATGCTTCTCGGTAAAAAATTGGCTGTCAAATTATTTTCTGATCTACAGTATTCTTTTGTTTTTATAATTTTATTCAGCATGCTCTTCAAGTTGACATCTGTTTAAGATGATATACTCTAGCATGGTAGAGCTATAAATGAAACATCCTTTCTGCATAGTTCACTTCAGAGAAAAGTCATGTTTGAATTTGAAGGCATGAAACAGACTGCTTTATTCAAAAACACTGCTCTGTTCAGATAACCACCTTGTCTCCAACCCTGTCTCCAACATTGGGAGTTTGCCTGAAATCAATTTCTTTTTATGTTTTTAATATGCCAGAATACTCTTATTTGCTGTAGATAATGGAGATGTAGAAATCAGTCCTAAAGTTAGGTTTAGAAAATATGGCTTTTGTTGGCATTAGAATTTAGCCTGATCAGCTAGAGCACTCAAACTGAATGCTAGTATTTCTGCCGCTTAAGTTCTAGCTGAATCTAACAATATTGGCATCTAGCGCCTGGTGATGTTTAACTTTTGTTGTCATGTGCTAATGCTTAAACATTATACGTCTGGCACAATAGCTTCTTGCCTACAATGCTACAGACCACAAAATACAGACTGGTTTGGAAATGGTGAAATTGGTCTTCTGTACATAGCTTTCAGAAACAGATGTTGTAAATATGAAAAACATGGCTGTTATTTTTTTATTATTTAAATGTTCAAAGTGTTGAGTACATTCAATATTGTTCTATGATAATGACTGTATGTTGAACATATTAGATTGTTTTGGAATAAAAGGAAAACAAAATTAACAATTAAGCCAACATCTTCAGTTCTTCACTTGTAGATTCATAAGGTCTGAAATGTATTTCTAATGCTTCCTAAATTGGAACTATATCCATCAGAATAGGGGAGGTCATATGTGAAAACCCCAACACTACGGGAGTTTTGGCTCCTCTTTTCGTGCGTGTGTGCGTGCGCACGCGTTGTCAGTCCTCTGTTCCTTCACCAGGTGTGGTGAGTTGCTTCGGAGCACGTGGGTGGTGGCCGTCAATTTCATTTAGTCTTTGTTTGGGCGAGAGAGAAAGAATATCTTTGCTAGAATCTGAGTCAGGGTTGGGTTAGATCAGGGGTGTCAAACCGGTTCCATGGAGGGCCGAGTGTCTGCAGGTTTTCGCTCTCACCGTGTACTTAATTAATTAGGTCACTAATTGGTTAGTTTCTACCCTCACCTGGTTGTTTAGGTCTGAACTGGGAACACATTCAAAGGAAAAAACAAAACCCTGCAGACACTCGGCCCTCCATGGAACCGGTTTGACACCCCTGGGTTAGATTGTTGTTTGTGTGTGAGTAGGGAAGCTCAAGGTCTTTTTGTATTATTTCTTTGATTTGACAGACGGTTGGCACTACACTAACCTTTTCGTCTGCTGCCCTCTTACCCTTATTTAGCTGTGTTCACGTTATCCATGATATAACTTTTACACATACCTAGATAATAAAACCCGAGCAGTTGGGTAACGTCTACTTGGTTTTCTAGCTTGTTCCACATTCAGCCAAGACACTTACCCCTTTTCAGTAGGCCTTTATCCGGTGTGCGTGATCTTGGGCTGTCGCGTTTCCCTCAACCACGAGGGAGTGTAACAATTATAATGACAACCCGTGATGACTAGTTGTATGGATAAAATGCTATTTCAACGTTACCCTAGGCTCCATTCTGGACAGTTGACATCAAGGAAAATGAGACAGATTCTACAAGCATTCAATGCGTGTGAGTATTTTGAATGGGGGGGAAACAACATATTGACCTAACAGACACATCACACAGAGTTGATCTGAACTACATTCTTTCTGACAATTGTTTTCTGAAGTCCCATTAATAGTAGTGAACCTATGGATCTCTAGGTTACACTGTGTGTTCCTAAAGTAACTCTTTAAGCAAGAAACAATCAATCCTGCCTTTTAATGTTATTTGATGTGTGAGACATTTGCTTCAAGGCAGGGCTTCTCAAACCTCACCTCTAAGGCCCCCAGATTTGTGTTCAGTTTGCCAAAGATGTGAGGACGACAACTTTTGCTGTCGACTATTCATACAAATAATCCCAACTTTAAAGACTTTAGAGAAGAATGAGTAAGGATAATAACTGTAATCCACGTTTAATAAAAGACAACAGACCTCACACGTAAAACAACAAAAACACCACCACCTGCAAACAAAAAAAGCCATATACCATAATCACACGGAAATTATACTGAAGCCCTCCTGCATTCCTCCGTCACCCTTCCTAAAAGAACACCACGCATGGAGCTCTGAGTTGCTGATTAGTGTATTCGCATAAGTGCCCTTGCGGTCGAAAAGGGCTGTTGTGTCACTTCCTCCACAATCAGTCTCTCCTGAGGTTATTTAGTCTCTCCTCCAGGTCAGCATCTGCATCTGCTAGGGCAGCCTGGGGTTCGGCTTTCTTCCCACCGGCCACCGAAAGGCTACCTCCCGTGGATGGCAGATCTACATGAACGGTAAAGTAAATCATTTGACACAGTCAGTTACTGCATTCGAATGTGCTTGATGCAGAGTATCTCTAATGCAGTGATATAGCGAATTTGGTCATTGACATCCCGCCACTGTATTCCTTACTTGAGAGTTCATCTGAGAGATTGAGACCGAGCTCATCCAACACTTGGGACACAACGGCATCACTGTAAAAAATAAGTGTTAAAATTCATGTTTTGATTATGCATTTTTTGGAGCAATACTTTAAATGACCAAATGTAAATAGAATGATGTTTCCTCATGTAGGTCCAAGACAATTAAATATAATATTGGGAAATGTTTGGAATAAGAATTTAATGTGTACAAAATCTACAGACCTACACCGTTATACTGAGATTTGTCTTGTTAAAAGGACATCCTTTTGTGTTTTTGGAGCCGTCGTGCTTGTTTCACCTGTGCTCTTAAAACACCCTTTGATGCGCCTGGGAGGCACTCCTTCAGCAACTGTTCAAGAAACTCTGCCTATTGTTCTGCATTATCACTTTAAACATCAATCATGTAAGCACGCTTGAGAAAAAAGGAACATAACACTAAAATTGGCGGAAAATATGCAGCTAGCTATTACACATTTGATTAGCTGGTTCAGAAGAATGGGCAGAGTTGCTTTAACGGCACATTTTAGGAGACCTTTGACCTATCTGCTCCTGAACCTGCAGAATGAGCATAATGCAGTCTTATCGCTGGAGGGGCAAGTTTCACAAAACCAATGAAAAGTGTCTTGCCACATGTCATTCACATACAAATGTGGACTATTTTTGTTAATGCAACCCTGTTCTTCAAATGGATTTGGCACCTACCTCTCTTCCTCATCATCCTCGTCACCCATGGCATCATCTATGGCATCATTCATCATCTCCTCTTTCATGTCCATGATCTCACTCTGTCGTTCAAACTCCATCATTATCTTCTGAATCTGGGGCAACTTCATCTGTGTAAGTGAACATACTTTGTGAGCAATTATTGGGACAATTTACTTGATTGCCATAATGAACACAAACATTTGAGGAAAAATTTGTTTTACGGTCCTACTAGAAAGTTAACCTTACCACTAAAACTGAATTGGATTCTATTTTTAACATGAGTCAATCTCTATACCTGTCTGTTCATTGTAGCCATCGCTTTTGTAACTCCTTTCATTGCTTGTGCCATGCTGTTGTTTGATTTGAGAGTCTGAATCTTCAGACTGACCGCCTGGATATTTGCTTTCATCATAATAAATTTCTTCACATAGTGCCTTGTGCGAACCAAGTCCTTCGCCATGATTTTGACAGCGTCCTGGAATGGTAACAGGTGAGTGTGAGACAACTCAAAATGTTTGATGACTAACAAAAGTAAAAACTTTTTTTTCAACTCCTTTATCTTTGACCTTTTTCCTCTCACCATTTGTCCCTGTTTGGCCATTTTCTTAATGTCAGCAATGATTTTCTTCTCCTGCTGCTCCAGTCTTTGCCGCTCTCTGTCCAGATCTCTCATAGCTCGATTCAGTGCCCTCTGGTTCTGTCGCAGCATCTCCTCTGGGGTCTTCCTCTTCCCAAACAAGAAATCCATCTAAGCAATAAAAAACAAGAAAATCATATGTATAACCTCAACAGGACTTTTGTGTTTTTTCCATGAACAGGCACTCCTTTTAGGTACGTTTGTTTTTGCGTTTTGTTACTAACTACTAACAAATGTACTAAATAATGGTAGCTTGTTGACAGGACCCTGATAAATCTGCGGTTTAAAAATGTCAACCGTATTGATCAAGCGAAGTTAACTCATCAAACAGGCCTTTGCATTGCTTCATAACTTGTGTTACTGGCGGATAGACCTGCTTCCTTGCTACAGTAATTTAACCAGATTAATTTATAAAAACATTAGTGACACCAGTTAGCATTACAGAGTTTAGTCATAGCAACAAGCTAGTTGTCATTCGATTTTAACTCACCGTGTATATGTCTTATTTGAGACTTTATGTCGATATAATGACGACTGCGAAGGAGAGTATCGTTCGAAAAAATGTTAGCTGTTTTAATTCGGGAATGCGACTGACACAGAAAGGGAATAGTTTTCCTAACCAGATATTTGTTTTCCTTCATGAACTTCCGCATAAAGTTACCTTCCTTTCCGTTCTTTAGAAGGATATGACGTAATTAATATACCGGAGATAAATGTCACCAGATCATTAGTTTTGAAAGCAGACTTTGACGTTCATGTCTCGGTTAGGCCGGGTTTTTTTTTTTTTACTGATATCTTTAAGTGACTATTATTTACGTGTCAGAAGCCCATATACAAAACGTCATTAACAATCAAGAAACAGCCTGGCAGCCTTGTTTAAGAAAAACTTCGAGCGCACGAATTCAAATCGTTGTGGATGTCTTTAATCTTTTCGTTGTTACAAATGTATTATGTATCCGCAATGTAGTGATAAAAATAAATCCCAAAATCTGCCAAGACAGGGTGACATACCATCTACGTCCACTTGAGGGCAGTAACACGCTTGCAGTGGTATTAATATCCCAGGAACTTTGATAGAAGAAGACTCGATGAAGCACACAATGCATTTGACAAGGGTTGTGTCTCTCGTATCTTAATGTCGTTTTAAAATTAGCCGAAAATATAATCAGATCGGTGAAGAATCCTGCTACTTTGTGTGTGCTTGAAGTCTGTGATTAGGATATTTGTTTTGACCGAAAACGTAGGCCAGACAACTTCCCCGAAACAGTGGATTACAGTGTGGGCCGCTGATGGAGTTGTCCTACCGGGGGCTTGGTCGACACCCTTGTCAATGGAACTCAAGTCCGAGGCTTCAGTAAGGCCTTGAATAATTTCGTTTTTAATGGATGTGGAACAAACACAAAATCTGTATAGGAAGACACACATCAATAACACGCTGATGGTGGGTGGCAAAACATCTACCAAATAACGTCAGACTTGGGGTGACGAAGAATTGTCTGTGGATTAGCTAACAACTATGGGTATTTAGCCAGTTAAGGCTAGCTAGCGACGTCTTTCTTTGATGATAATTCAACCATTCGTATCGGGCCCATCGTCAGGCTGGAGAAAGAATGTTAGCTTTACTCCCAGCTGCAACTTGATAGTTATAGGTTTTGTGTAAATTAGCATTTCGCAGCACATTTTAAAAAATATATACTTTTTAGTCCAGATTGCTAGCTTTAATAACGTTGTATACTTCGTGGTTACGTTCCTTCGTGATAACCAACTTCCCCTGGCTAACGTATTTAGTTACATAGCTAGCTAATAATACTAGCTACAGAGTAGCATAATAAAGCACTTGAATACATTTCCTTAGGTCGAATGTGGTAGATAAGCAGCTATTCATTTAACCTAATGTTGACTCAAGTTAACCGGTAATCAAGCTGTCTATAAATAACTACATATATATTTACCAGTGCTTTAACTGTATGCAACACAGTATGTATCGTAGTTTGTTTATTTGCCCGTGACAGGTAGTTAGCTACATTAGTTATCGTTTATTCGCTACTACGCTAGCTACTGTGGTTAGCAGTTACGCTACATATTATTGTCTGACGAACTATTTCGCTTATTTATTTGTCAGCTTTTGGCAAAATCCTAAGTGTGAGATGTTGTGTATTCACATTTTCAGAGTACCCCAGTCCACATAGTTAGCTATCTTACTTTGCTATAAAATACGCGTTATTGGTGACCATAGCTAGTCTAAGGTAGCTAGCCTAAACCTAGTAAATTTTGTTTACATACGCATTTGGTTCTTTTCTTGCCAGTTAGCCTTTTCTGAGACTGAGAATTGGATAGCCATGTCCTGACAATAACTTGGATTTACTCATGCTGACCAGGGACACCACGCAATCTGGAGAAAAGATTTAATCTTAGTGCATTGACATGACAGTTAAAGTTCGTCGAGAGAAAGGCGTAGATGCCATCCTTTCCGCAAAAGACGCTAAATAATAGACTACCACATATTAACGCCATTTTAAACAGGGGCTCCGGTGTGGGCTTGTGTAGTGGTGTTTAACGTTTGGTTAAGGAAAGTGCCTTCGACCGGACCTGATTTTTAAAAGTGCCTTCAGTTGGACTGGGACTGGTGCTGTTTGTTTTGACATGGAAGGTCCGAGTCGAAGCAGTGGGTTCAGACAAAGCCGACGCTCCCGTTCTCAACGAGACAGAGAGCGGCGCAGAAGGAGAGTAGACCTCGCGGAAGAGCGGGCCACATCCCCGTCCTCGGGCTCAGAAAGGGAGCTTTGCGCAGCTGGATCTGTCCTCGGTCCCGGTGGTAGAGAATGTCGACCCGGGTTCGTCGGTCCAAGACACAGGCCTCCTCGGCGGAGGAAGCGAGAGTCCGTTTCCTGTGAGGAGGATATCATCGATGGCTTCTCAATTGCCAGCTTCATTAGCTTTGAAGCCCTGGAGGTAAGAGGGTGTATTTCCTTATGTGTCTATAATCCCATCCTTACACACAGACAATACTCAGACACTGTGAACTTCAGCCACACATCCAGAATGAGTGGAGTCATCCAAGGATAAGGACTTGTTCCATCCTATACATATTTTTGTTGTTATGTCCTCTCACACCTCAAAGTGTGAACCAGTTGTGGCTTGAGGCTCCTACAATCAGTTATTATATAAGAATGAATCCAATCAGCAGCCAAAGTGTCATAATCAGACATTTATCTTCTATGCTGTTGCTTTACCTTACGGCTTAGGGTAGCCTATGCACCTGTTTGTCATTAGACCGATGAGCAACTACTACTAGTTTGATTCCAGTAGTTTGAATACAAATGTATCATATCGTTTGGCGGTCATTGAGGCATGAAACGGTCAGTTTAAACGACTGGGGAATTACTAGGTCAATCAGCACATTGCCAATGCTTATGTAAACCTCAGGCTACTTGTTTTGTACTGAATGTTTAACTCCTGGATGCCTCCTCCCTTACAGATGGACTGCTCCATGAAGCCTACCCAGCGTGCTTCCATGCTCATGGGAAGGGGTGGCAAAAGAAAGAGGGGCCCTGGCCAGAATGGCGAAGGGCCTCTGTCAGAGCCCGAGGAAGGGGCCCCACCCAGCTTCTCTCGCAGCTGTTGGATTAGCAACAGGACAAAGAGAAGAAAGACAGAGGTGAAGGTGCGCAGCATAACATCGTAGCTGTTACGTCTGGTTGTTTTCATACATTTGGGTTTAGCTCAGTTGCTCTGATGCTTCATTTGTGTCTCTGTTTTGTTGTGAATCTTTGCTTGTGTTTATGGGAGCTAGCTGTCCTGTCTTACATTCAAACTGGGAGTCATGAACATGTAATGGCCCTGTGACAGAACTAACTGGCAACACACCTGTTATTTTGCCAACCTTCACTACTGGCACCTTTTTACACCTTGACAACTAAGCGTTGATGAAACCACAAGGATATATTAACTCAAGGTCAGACTAGCATCAAGTAAATTGCAGGATGCTAAATATGTAAAGAAAGGACAAATTAAGACAGCTCTTTATTGAGCTCTTGAGAACTCAATAAAGCCTTTAACCAAGTTCATGGAAAGCACCCTCCTCATAACAGATCTTTCTCAGCTGGAAGATATAGTTAACCTGCATGTCATTTCACTTTGCCTTTGTAGTTTTTCTCTCCAACATTTGCATTTCTATGTTGACACTCAATATCAATCCATTTTCTGTATAAACTGTCATCGTTGTTTAGGGCGGGGGAATCCTCTTCATGGAGACTGGATACATCGTAAGTGTCTTTATACCTCCACGCATGATAGACTCTGAATTCAACTGCAGCCGACAGTATTGGTTTCTGAGGGTTGTGAGACACGTACCTCTTTTCTGTTTTGTTCCAGTGTGACACCGAGAGCGAGTCGGCTGACAAGGTGGGCGCCGCTTCCCTCAAACCACACGGCAGTATGATTCATGGTGGTGTTTTCCTTTTTGTTATGTTTCGGACCTAACCAATGCCTTCTCTAAACCGCTAGGCCTCTGACCATGACATGGAGCCAATCTTCACTGTCAGCACCAGGAAAGGTAGAATACCCTTCTCTCCTCCTCATAACTCTAGGCCTTTGCAGCAATTGGCGACTGGTGTTGGCTCGTTTGTGCTGTGTTTTGGTTTATATGAGTTTCACTTTCACCCTGTAGTTATGGAGCCTGTCCCTGTGAGCATGGCTTCCTCTGTGGGCAAAGGTGCCCCCCCCTTACCGCTACAAGGCCGATGTGGCCTGTCTCGGCTGGCGGTGACCCCTCGTGTCTCTGGCCTAGAGCGCAGCCAGGAGAGAAGCCTGGAGCTGCCTTACCCGGAGCCCCTGTCTACCTCATCCTCGTTCCCCTGTCCGCCGGCCCTGTCCCCGGCCGCGGTCACACGGCCTGGCCAGCTCAATGGCAGCAGCAATGGCCTTCACCACCGACCCCATCACAACCCCAGCCCGCCGCGCTCCAAACACAAGACGTTCCTCACTTTCCCCGGTCGACCCGCATACAGCATGGGGATCAACAGGTCAGTGACAGGCTCTGGCCCGGTCTGCCCAGTGCCCCCCCCCCCGCCATAAAATGCATCTCAAACCGCTGAAGCATGCGCACACTTCAGGAAACCATGTGTTTGTTGGTCTTAACTTGCATTTTCACGCCTTAGGAACGGTACCTCAGTCAAGCCCCCGTCCTCTTCTGCTGCTGCTTCTTCCTCGCTCTCCGTGCGACCCCCAACTCCCTCTTCCAGTATGCCCATGTCCCTCATGAGGGGTCCCGGGTCGTCGGGGTCTTTGCGGCCCCCTTCGCGCGCCAGCTCTGGTCCCTTGTTCACCACCTCGCCTGGGCTTCCCCCTCCACCACCTCTTCTCACTTCCCACTCAGGAGCAGGTACTGTATGGTTGGCGCCCACGTGTGCCACTGTTCTTTTCACAGCTTCTGTCAGATCTCTAACCACAATTGCAGACACGTTACTGGTTTCAGTTGGATCTACTTTCAGTGTAGTGGCTCCACATCGACCCGTTTAACAGACCCGTTTGTGCCTCTCTCACCCTTCCATCACAGCAGACCAGGACCTGTTGCGACAGGGCCTCAACTCTCACTTCCTGGCCTCGCAGGAGCGCGAGGGCCGCCGTAGTGTCCCGGGGGCCGAGGCCGGCGGTGGCAGGCCGGGCCGATCCACGCCCGGGGGCCCGTCGGGCTCCGGCTCGGGCTCGTCCGGACGCTCCTCCCAGGCCCAGCCCAGCATTCCGCCGCTGGCCTTCCAGTTTCACCAACACAATCATCAGCACCAGCACACGCACACCCACCAACACTTTACCCCCTTCCTGCACCCCACGGCTTCCGCGCCGCCGCCTCAGCACCTGGTAAGGGATGAGGTGATGGTCCGCCCCCTTCGCCTTGGCTTTCGTAGTGCTGCTTTTCCTGCCTCATACGTGTGTCGTGTGGTTGACCGCTGTTTTCCGGTTGTCTTTTTAGTTTGAGAAGTACGGGAAGATAGATGGCGTCTACAGGAACACGGTGAGTTTACAAGGCCGCCTTTTCCGGTGTGCGTAGGGAATCTCTCACGGCGGGTTTTCGGACGAACCTGGTAGGACGTAGGCAGAATGGGGCTTTGGGGAGGGCAGTTTTAACCAGCCTCTGTCTGTGCGGCTTGTGTGTGTGTGTGGCTGATGTAGTTCTTCCCACAGTACCCTCCTCCCCCAGTGCCGGGCCTCCAGCCTGTGTTGCCTCCTACTGGGCCTTTCAGCTCCCTGCAAGGAGCGTTTCAGCCTAAGGTGAGTGGTGCCTTGGCCACGTTACATTGAAAAACTGTCCCATAGCAAATGAACAAAGATATGCGGGGCTGTAGGCTCCGTGGGACCAACTGTCTCCTGTTTTTATTATAATTTTTTGCCACAGCCTCTAGCCCCCCAGGGAACCAGTCCCGAGATGACAGCTCGCCTGGGGGTTGTGCCTCACCACCTGCAGCCTAAAGACCCGCGGGTGAGATTATCAGACTTACCGACATTTTGGAATGTGGGTTATAGCCGAGGCTGCAGTCTTAGGACAGTACAAGTTATAGTACAATGGCAAGGATTTGAGCGTATAGTTTCACCACTTCAGTGTGGCTTGTTCAAGTGTCTATAAAGTTTCCCACTTTATAATTCATTTTGAGTGCTTCATGTGGCTTGCAGTTTTATGCCTTTGCCAAGGTCATTGTTGCAAATGAGAGTTGATTCTCAATTGCCTCACCCGGTAACATTAAGGTGAAATAGAATAAAAGGCTTGGGTGTATTAGTCAGTGCAGGAAAGAGTGAATAACAGTTTGGAGCAGCATTTGGATAAAGGATGGAACGTCTTAACAAACATGGTTTACTATTCTTTTTTTTTTTAGCTAACTGATCCATTTGGGACATCGTTGAAAGTCAGTAATGTAAGCAAAAGTCAGATGCTTTATAAACCCTTTGATACTTCATATGTGAAAGTATTATTGTACTGTCACTTCTACTTATTCTCTTTTAGTCGGTTATAACTTTACGACTAAATGCCCTTGCACACCAAGTCTGACTTCTTCTCAGACCTTTGACACAGACCTCTGAAACTCTGCAACCTTCCATTGATACTCATTTTGGTATTGGAGGAGTGTTGCATTTGTCCAGAAAAAAAAATCTGCGGACCCATAATACATTTTTTTATCACCGATGTTTGCCTGACTAAACTATCTTTCCTCCCATTCATACGTGGGTGCTATTCCTACACACATCTCACACGGCAGACATTAACCCCATTGCATCTGACTCTGTGTGCAAAGGCCTTCATTTCCGATGCCAGGACAATAGGGTCACGTTCAATAACGGGTTTTTGTCTCCGCAGAAACCCGGAAAGTGGTGTGCTATGCATGTTCATGTGGCGTGGATGATTCTGAGCCATCAGAAGAAAGTCAAGGTATTATACCTCATCCGTTATTTTATTACACTTTAATTTACTCTCGTCCGTTGTGTTATTAGAAGATTCTTATCAACATTTATTTGACCACTGAGGAATCTTTAACGTTCTTATCAGAAATGCTCAAATGAACCAAGTTCGGTACTGATGTTTAGTTCTAAAGCTGTTGTTACATCAACTGACCAGGGCTGTAGCTGTGATTGTTATACAGCCAGGCTGGCAGTCCTGAAGCATTACCTGTAAATTGCCATAAACAATAATATTTATTTTAGTCAACCTCCCTGGGGGGGAAAAAAAATTGTACATGACCACAGTAAAATGACATGGGACCACAGGGTCAGTAACCTAGGTAATTCAGGGATGTTAAATGTTAGCTTGGTTTCAAATTTACATTTGTTAACTGCAATATCCTTTTTCTTCTTTTTCTTCGTCAAAGGCCGCTCCTTTCAAACTGACCATAAATACCCTTAAATTATATAATCATTAGAAGGTGGATAATGAACACAACAAGCTAGTTTGCTAACTATCTAGTGCTGTTGCTCAAAGAGACTTTGACAGGACTTGGTGCCAAAGGCACAGGTGGACTAACATCATTCCCTTTGCAAGAGTATATAGAAAAATAATGAATTATGTACATTTCAGTGAAAATATTATCTAGATAAATGTAGTGTAAATGGCCCCTTTTTATTTAGAAAGAATCTCACGGGAGACTTTTCAAAGTGGTGTCCCTTACTTTGAAAGGTGGGGTCTCGATCAAGCGATGTCTGCAAGTGAACACCACAAAATAAAGAAGCAGCTTGAGTATTTTTAGAACATTTTTGGAAAACTCCTGTAATTTAAATTGCATTAAAGAGAGAATTAATTTTTGCATTATAGATTTTGGGATGCAAGATGAAAAGAAAATTATTGTCCAATAGCCGATATTCATAGGCCACAATTGGTCGATACCAATATTTTGTCATTTTTGTAACTCTGTACCCTGTAATATATTTAATAGAAAAATGTCTTCTGGGGATGCTTCTAATTTCATCAAATGTATATTCAGTCATACAAATATTATCTGTCTATATATTTTACAGACAAAAGACATGCAAAGATTCTTGCAAAGAATCAGAACAATTATAAATTATATTATAAATACACATACCCTTTTTGTAAATCTCCATTACTTAATGCCTGAATATAAATGTGGTAAATAAGGTACGAATGGTATTTGACTCTAGACTGCTTTAACAAATGCCATTGTCGGTTTTTGGATACAGAGTCATTTGCTAAGGAGAAATTAGTTTGAATTTGCTGTTTCTGAAGATCGTTAAGTGCTCTGATATAGTGCGCAGCCTTAAAAGCAGTGAATTATTCTAGGCAGGGCATTAAGTTAACTTATTGTTCACCAGCAAATTTGCCAAATAGATTCAAAATCGAATCCAACCCCCTCCCGTTCACGCCTTGAAACACAAAACGAACAAACTCATTAATCATTTCTAAGTCTGCGCATGGCTAATCGCGCGGAGCCCCGAACACCTCCAAAAGGAGCTTCTAGTGTTACACCATACAGTCCACCATACAGTCCGTGTATGAGTATGTAAAGCCACATAGCTTGTGTGAGGCAAGAGAGGACATGCCTAGTCCATTTCGCCAGTGAGAGGAAGAACAGCGAAGTACCATGACTGAGTTACTTTCTTTTTGTTTAGAATATTATGTTTAGGTTTTGAATGTATATTTTCACCACTTCAGTGTATGTCTTGTTCAAGCAACTAGACAGCCAAATAAATCCAGAAATGTGACTTAATGATCAAAATAACTCAAGTCTAACATGCTAAATAAACATATCCCTTTAACTGTCTGGGTTGCTGTTGGCGAGTACTTGGCTTTCTATTGCACTTCTAATCACTCTGAAATCAATACAAATGCCATTGAATATTATCTGGAACGCTCAGTGGTCATTTGAATGGGATGAATGTTGAATATAACACCTAGATTTCACCGGGCACTTCTGCGGCGCGTTCTGGCTTCGACATGGCCACTGGAGCTGATCTCGGCCACTAGTCAATGCTTGTGATTCCACCAGACGAGCCGTAGCGCGTTTCAGAAGCGGCTATGCTTCGCTAAAGATAGGCGCCTTGTTTATTTTTGCCGGACACCATGTCAAAGCTGCACAGTTGAAATACAAAAAGTAAGTACTATAGCCTAATTATCTACCTTATAGGCCTACGCGATTTTCAAATGTAGCCTACTTGTTCAGAGCCATTCAGTATTTATGGATCTTGAAAATCCATTAAAATGTTCAGTGACCTTGCATTACACTGGACAGGACCTGTCAGATATTTGCTATATCAAGAATTACATATGGTACAGATGTGTTTCAGGTAGGCCTAGTTTCTGTATGTTGAATACTGGCCTATATGTTTTACCATTGTGCAACTAGGCTATAGAAGAGCTTCATGGTAGAACTCCCAGAGTCAAGGAAAATAACAAAAACATGGAAGTCAACGTAGGACATGTGAAGTAGTTTGTTGATCTCGTGTTCTTACTAATACAGCTGGTTCACACTGCTCTGCTTCTGAAATACTCCCAGTGGGTTAGGACACTGTGTCAAGGATGGAACAAAACCACACCGGAGCCAGAACACTCTGCAGAAACACCCGGTGTAAATCTGGCGTAACTGGTGATTGGGGAAATGCTAGATCTTCACAACTAGTTTGTTTGATATATCAACTGGAATATATTCAGGTTCCTAAACAGATTTGGCTTTCAATGCAGTTGCTACTATTGGTTCCCAAATGGAGCGTCGGGGCGTCGGGTCGGGTCGGGGCGTCGGGTTCTATACAGAGTAACATATTTAGTAACATACATTTTCTTATAATTATTTAGACCTACCAGAAGTAATGGATTTGTTGTCACCTGTGGCTGGCTTGTGTTTGTTAATTAACGGTGAATTACCGTGAGACCAGCAATAATTTGCATCACAATTTCCACTTTCTAAAGTGCTACTTCCCTACTGACCGACACTCTTCTCAGCTTATGCAGGCTGATCCCCACAAGCTGGACTTCCGTAACGATCTGCTAGCTCGTCTTCCAGGGGCCGGGAGCTTGGGCCCTCTTGGGCCGCTTGGAGGTGGGCTCCCGCCTGCCCACGACCTGAACCGACCGGCCAGCCTCTTCACAGCCACTGGTGGGCACTGTTTCCTGCATGTTAGGAAGAAATGCTGCCACAAGTCATCAGTATATATTTTTATGTGATGATATATGTTTATTCTATATGCACCATTCAAATCTCAGATGTCAGCATGTTAATTGACATTTTGTTGTGTACTTACACCGTTGCCTCTTTCCTTTAGGTCCTGTCAATCCGTCCTCATCTCCATTCATCCCTCCGTCAACGCCCCACTCCTCTTTCCTCACTCCCACTGCACACTTAGGTAGGACCCCACTTCCAACGCCACTGTGCAGGTGTCACCTACGCCCTCCATTAGCCGTCCTCATTTGGATTCCCCTACTCAAATAGTAGCTTGGATTTCCTTCCGTACTGACATCAAAACAAGCATTGTAGCCCAGATATGTTAAGGGACAAGTATGGTCACTTAATAGCATCAGGTCTATTTGACTAGATGGTTGGGGACCGGAACATAATTATAATAAAGCTTTTATTAATCTGATATCAGGCTGTGTGTTTTGTAAATGCACTTTGTGACAACTGCTGTTGTAAAAAGGGCTTTATAAATTAATTTGATTAAATATGGTAAGAGCAGATTCCTATTTACAGCAGTTAATAGGGTTAACCGTCTTGATGACAAGCACTAATAGAGTTGGTAGTTCATGACTATTGTGTGCCTTGATTATATACGGCATTTTATTTGTGTGGATACTTAGACAGATTTCTTAAACAACATTTCTTATTTGGATACCTGAAGATTATAATGGTTTAGCTTTTTAGTTTAGCCATTCAGCTGGGGAGGATGCAGCAGTTTTCTGTTGCTGTGCTAAACACTATGTGATTGTAATGGACTTCAGTTGGTCTGAACACCAGTCAATCGTCGATATATTCAGCTGCTGCTGGGCTTTTCTACATCCGTTCTGATGTTTGTTGTGTTGCAGACCCATATGGCCGCTCACCTCCTTTCACCCCTCTGGGAGCCCTGGGCTCTGGTGCCTTCGGTGGTCTGGGCAGCCCTACGCTGGGTAAGTCTCACTAGAAAAGAGAAATAACTGGTTAGTCATTGTTTGCAGAAGTGACCCACCTGACCAGTCCCTGTCTTCTTGCCTCCAGCTAACGGCTCCGTGTTTGGCCACAAGGATTCTCCTGCAGTCGGAGGCTTACCCAACCCCCACGACCCCTGGAACCGGCTGCACGGTGGGCCCCCTCCTTTCGCTGGCCCCAGTTGGGCCAAGGGGTCTGAGAAGAGGGACGAGCGGGACCCAGGGAAGGACATGGAGAGAAGAGACATCATTCACATCAAAGATGAGAAAGATAGGTGAAAGAAAACAACAACCTTGACTCTTTGGTGCAGTTCCTGAATGTTTGAACTCTGACAGTGGTGTTTCTGAGCTGTTTTTCTGAATGTTTGATTTGACCTCTGAGCATCTGTGCCTCTCCGTGACCGCTGACCACCCCCTGTCATCTTGTGTCTTTCTCAGAGACAACATGCAGTATGGCCGCCAGCCCGTGCGGATGTCTCCTGTGGCCCCGGCTCTCAAGCTGCAGCAGCAGCGCAGCAACACGCCCGTCTCCCACCTCAACGGGCATGCAGGCCCCCTGGGGGGCCCCGTGGGTCTGACCGAGGACCTGACACGGAGCCACAGCAGGGACAGAGAGAGGGACGGGGACAGCCGGCCGCTCCCCTCCAGGCCACCTCCGCTGGGCCCTTCTGCCTCCGCCGCCACCGCGGACAGACCTCGCTCCTCCTCTTCCTCGGCGCTGACCACTCCCCCGCCCTCAGGACCGTCCGTTCCCTCCACGTTGGAACTCTACACCCGTCAGCAGACGTCGGCGTTGCACAGCCTCCACGGCGAGCCCCCCTACCCATCGCAGAGAGACGCCGGCCCACTGGCCCCGCCCTCCTCGGCCACGGTGACCTCTCTGGCCCAGGGCAAGAAGCCCGACCGAACCACCACCCCGGTTCCCAAGCCACCTCCCCTCTTCCCCCCAGTCAAGGTAAAGGAGGAGCGGAAGGAGGAACCGGAACCCGTGCCAATCTCCCTGCCGCCGCCTCCACACGCTCCCCCCGGCCATAGCTACGACCGGCCCAACAGCCGCCCTCACCACCACCGCTCCTCCACCCCCTCCTCCTCGCTCTCCCTGACGCCCACACCCGGAGTGCCCCTGCCTCCCCCCACCCAGCACAACCCTCAGCATCACCTGTCCCTGCTGGAGCGCTCCCGAGCTCAGGCAGCCATCGAGGCCTACCTAGGGAGCACGCAGGGGGCTGGGGGGATCGTCGTGGGCCCGGGTGGAGAACGGTTCTCTGCCCATCATGGCCCGCCCCAGGGTCACGGCCAGCACCCCCACAGCTTCCCGTGGGACCCATGGAGGGAGCTAGCCGCCCAACAGCAGCAGCAACAACAGCAGCAGCAGCGACGAGAGGCCATGGCCCTGCGCTCCGACCCACACCTGGCCCGGCTGCTCCAGCACCAGCACGCCCAGCGCTTCATGGAGGCCGAGAGGGCGGCGGCTGTTGCGGCGGCCGTGGCCGCCAACAACCCCCACCATCACCCTCCTACCTCCGCGGCCTCTGCCTCCTCTGCGCGCCAGGAGTTTGGCCTGATGGCCCACCACTTCGACCGGCCCCCCCAGCTGGGGCCCCCGGGCGGTGGCCTCATGGACGAGCAGCAGCGCGCCCAGATCCTGAGGGAGGACTTTGAGAGGGCGCGTTACTTCGGGATGCACGCCCACCCTCACCTCTCAGGCTCCCACCTCCCGCCAGGTTCTCACGCCGCCCACCTGGAGCAGCTGCATGCTGGGATGCTCTCCCAGTCCCACCTCCACCAGCCGGGAGGCTCCGCCTCCTCGCCCCACCACCCCGGCATCTACTCCCGCCTGGGGCCGCTGCACGCGCACCACGTGCCCAACGGTATCCTCACCAAGACCCCCGCCGGCCTGGTGGGGGCGCTGTCTGTGGGGGCCCCTCCTCCGCTCATTCCATCTGTGACCAGCAGGTCCGCCACTCCAACCCGTAGACTGGGGGGGCCCGGGGACTTGGGTCTGTACGGCTCACACAAAGACGGCGAGTCCAGATAGTACAGGGACGCACCCGAGGAGTGGAAGGGAAACGTTGTAGTCACTGTGCTGCTCTCACTCCGCTTCCTGGAAGGTGGAATGCCCAGGAGGAACTACAACACCCAGCTAACCCAGGCTTCGGGCCAGTCACGCTCTCATCCCCTGATGTGTTGCTGGTCAGACTGGGTGAAAGGCAGGGAAGGGAAACAAAAAGACTTGTCTGGGCTCCCTACATTACCCATAATGGTTCTGTCAGTGCAATTTTAAGGTACATGGTTTCTGTGCATCCTGATGTTATTTTGAGAAAGGCTGGTATGTTGTCCACATGGTATGTAGAGTACTGATGGCTGTATGGAGAGGCAAATGAAAGGCTTTTCCATTTGAAGATGATCAGGTTTTGAAACAAGCTTTTTCAGGTTGGACGAACTGCTGGAGAGATGTGCACATTTTGTACACATGAATAGTTAATGTTTCTCTTTCTAACTCATGGGATATAACTCCCTTTGCAAATCAAACATGTCTGGGCTGTTTTCTCAATGAAAACTCCAGAATTATGGTGTAGCACAGTATATTTCTATGATTTCTTTTTTGTGTCTTCTGTAATTGTGAAAAGACTGTAGATTTCTGATGAAACTTCTGAATATTCTAAATCTATGAAGAACCATAAGAGTCTGTACTTCGGTTCTCTGCTCTTCCCAAAAATGACCCACTCTGGTCAACACCACCACTTCTGTGATTGAAGAAACTCTGCTCCACCTCTTGTATTTAAATGAATGAATGATAATATGAACTGTGCTGACATGGTGGACAATATTATAAAACGTATATGAAATCGTTTCCCCGTTATCCTCTCGGACTCAACATGAGCAGGACCAGAATATAGTAGTCTAGTGAAATTGCCTTTGTAATTATTGTTAACATTAATTATCTTCTATAATGATAATAAATATATTCACTGTTTTATGTTATTTGTCATTGTTTCAGGTATCACCAATGCACTCCCCAGTTAGTAAATAGTTTGTTCCAGATCAGGCAGTGAATGTCTTGTTAGACTGAGAGTTGAAGTGCTTTGGGATGTCGACAAGACAACAATAACTCACATCCTGTTGTCTGCGCATCAGGCCTCTAAATATAAGGTGAATACTCAGAAGGAGTTTTGTGTCTGTTGGTCTTTGGACTGCGGGAACCCCTTGTCTGCAAGTCACTTTTGCAGGGATGTTCCGTATACAAAATTACATAGCTACATGAAAGAATGGGACATCTACTGGAGGATTGAGGAAAGAAAAGTGTGGACTTGCGTGTACGCGCCACCGGACCACGGGTATGCTGAGAGGAGGAAACGATTTGGGTCGATTATTTTAATGAGACCATTTTATACCTTTCAAGCCCCTTCCCCCTAGAGACCACAAAGATTAATTATTAAATGAATTGTTGGTTACACAGTTGTGTGGGTCTTTTTTGCTTGCTTGTCTTGGTGTCCCTGTCCACCTAGAGGTCATGTGGTCTTCATTTCTGCCAGAAATCAAGTTTATTTGGAGAGCACTGGATTTATCCAGCGTATGTGCACGGAAATCTTTGCATTAACTCCTCCAGTATATTCTATTGTAGGCACGCACTTAATTCAACTGCAGCACTCAGCAATTCATTGTACAATGGCCTATGCCGATACTGGACTGTGACCATTTAAAGTAATGGTATTTACAGTACCAGTCAGAAGTTTGTGGACACTTACCCCTTCACTTGGTAATGTATAGATTACAAACCAAATCAAATTTGTTCCACAAAACATTTAGTGACTGTAAAAATGTGTGCTGCTTGGACACATAGTGTGCTATTGAGTGTTTTATGGGGTCCTTAGTGTTTGCAACTTTTTTTTTTAATTACTGATTTCACTTGGCTTAGTATAAAATACCAACTTACTACGGATAGGTGCTGGAGAAGTAAAAGTTTAAAACTTTGGGTTAAATAGAATAGAATGTAATAAGGTACAGTTGCACTTTCAATTAAAAAAATAATATGAAATCAAACTAAAGAAAGAAAACAAACAGAACATTAACACAAATGATTTGCTATAATTTCAACTCAAGCGATGAATCCGCTGTCCTAGTACTTGTCCCAAAAAATTGCAGTGGCGCGCCGGGCAACCTCTCGCGAGATCATACTTCTGCACTTTGTCAGCAGTGGTTTTCCACCATTTCGCTGCGTCTAAAGTCTCCTCCCCGCATCCGCTAGATTCGGCAAGTCGGACCCGCTCTCTTTCGGTCCGTATTTTAACTTCTTCCCACGGACCTGCTGGTACCTCGTTGGGTACCGAGAGACAGTTTGGAATACTATCATCACGGATTGAGTACGATTTTATCCGGATGATGACTCCTTCAACAAGAATTTAGTAAAAGAAAACTGGTCGGAAATTTCAGGTAGGTGGGAACTTAAGATGGCTGCCATGAGAAGGGGGGGGGCATGGAGGAAGTAGTGGGGGGGCACTTGGGGGGTTGTGTGCAGCGGGACAGAGTCTAGCTAATTCAAATGTACTTATACAATTAGTTGTAAAACCACATTATTCTCTACATACTTCCCTTTGTCATGAATAAAACACGGTCGTCATTGACGATGCAATCATGAAGTTGGTTTTATTCGCTGGTATATTTTCTTTCGCTGTAACGTTACACTTCACCTAAAAACAATATGTAGCATCATGGCCAAGGAGTAGCTATGTGTATTGGATTTGCTAACTGTCGGTCAATTTTACTGCTGCGCGAAAGAATTTAGATGATACAGACCGCTAGTTAAATTGTATGTTGCCAGTCTACCACCAGCTCTCCCGCTAATTCATAAGTAAGAATTTACAAGTGTGTATGTGTGGAGTCACTCGAACCCCCCCGTTGTCCCCCCGTAATCATTGCAACATTTTGCCATAAACCTTGCAGTAGCAATATTTTTTTTTTCTTCAGTATTTTAATGACGAGGTAAATAATTTAGATTGATTGACTAGCTAAATATAAATGTAGTATTTGAGTTTACTTTTTGTGGTTATTATTTGACCCCGCGAAATGACGTCAGAAGTATTTGTTCCCCCTCGGTAGTGCATGGGGAAGCGGGGTTTAATTTGACTTTTTTTTTTAAAGCCATTTAGATTCAGGCATATAGTTAACGAGTTTAGCAAGACCCAGACCATTACATAACTTCGGGTGGGATGTGGCGGAGGCGCGCCTAACGTTAGTTTTATGCTCTGGGATATTTGGCCCATTAACTCCCCTACATAGCTGAGGCTAACGTTAGTCAACTAGCAAGCATGCTAGCTAGGGACTAGCTATTGTTGCTAGCTGGCCAAAGAAATCAACAGTTATTGGGACGATAATCCGAAGAGCGCACGAAAACGTTTATTGTAGGCCGAGTGTCACTGCTACAAGAACACATGGTTTCTGCTGCACATAACATGTCCATAGTGCTAGACATTGCAATGAATTGCATCCGAAACAGCGTAAACCTATTGATTTGAATGGCAGCAGGCCGGTGCGTCAAACAATCGCGTTTGTTAACATTCTAAGCTACAACATGCCATTCTACCAAGTAGTCAGTAATATGTCGAAACACAACTTATTGATCAAGCCTGTTAGATTTGTATACACTTTTATTCAAATAACACATCACCTACGATAATACAAGGCTTCCTTCAAGGATTGTGTAGCGTGTAGCACTGTTGCTACATACAATTATTGGCCAGTACTGTGCACTTCCTGTAACTCTTTAAAAGAACACATGAAACCAGTATAGAACTGTTATTTGTTCCATAATTCCATGGAATAAAATATTGCATTAGTACAAAAAACAGTGGAGCTGTTCAACCATTTTGGTTACCTTCTAACCATCATCTTCTCCCCCTCACAGAATATGTGGACAGGACCTTAATCAGCATCCTGGAAGTGGAAAGCACGGAAGACCTGTGTCCCACATCACAGACCGGTAAAAGATTGCTCCTTAAGTTGGGACCCGTTTGACGGATGGTCCCATCTAATACTCAGATCAAATGTTAGCCTCGGCGTGAATGTGCTGCACAATTCTTCGGACTCGTCACCCGAACAAACTCTTCTCTCTCTGCTTCTAGGTGCAGCGTGTAGCCAAAGCAGCACAGGGGGGGTTGCCTGTGGGGAGGAGGGGGCGGTGCAGCAGCGCACCCCTCCGGCTGTGGGTGTGCTGGGCGGCGACCCCCGTGAGGCTGCGCAGGATGCAGAAGGGTCATCCCAGCATGCCCCGCAGCCGGTCTCTGTCGAAAGGTGCCGGCACATTGGTGAGAAGAACGTGCGTCCGGAGAATCGCCCCGCCGTTGACCCTGAGGTCCCTGGTCTCTCCACCGAGTTCCACAAACACTCTGAAACACAGACAGATAAAGCTTTGCAGTATTCAGATTTTGGGCCACAGGCCGATAATAGCGGCCACCCAGGCAGGCAGGCGAGTGGGACAGAGTGGCTTGATGTTGAAGCGGGCCGGGACCACGCACTGCAGCAGGGCGCTACGGGTGCACTGGTGTTCGTCAGTCGGACCGAGACGGGACGGGCTGTCCTGGAGAACGAAAAATTGGAATATAAACAGGAGGCTGGAATGGAGGAACATGCCGGAGTACATTCATCAACAAACCTCCCCTCTGAATCCTGCTCAACTGCCTCCCCTCTTACCCCCAGCCCAAATAAAGATACAGTGCCGCACCACACACAAGAAAGAGGAATGGATCGGCCACAGACAACTCTGCCTACTCTGGCGAACCAGGCCAGCGATGTACCTCTGTCTGAAGTCGGTGAGAAAGCAGGCCATCCCCCCAATTCTGAGCACCCTCTACCGCCGGGGCCCATCACAGGCCATAACGAACGGACACCAACAGACGTCTCCACGGGACCTAAAATCACTACGCAGAACTCGAATGGCAGCAAGGGAGCAACGCATGGTGCTATTGCAGATGAGCAGGGACCACAAGAACCAGGGGGATCTACAGGGAAGTCAGAGACCGGATTTGGGAGTTCACACACACCGACGCCGCTCTCATCAACTGAAGTCTCATGGAACCCGCAGCGAGGAGAGACACACCCCGGACTTGTCCCCTATACGCCGCCTGGCAGTGGAAATTCCACCCCGAATTACTCAGCCGAGCGACAGGAAAGTGAGAGCGACCCCCAGAACAGTCCCCCACTTCCAGCTGTGGGACAGACTGAGACCAACCGGGCAGAGGTGAACGCTGAAATGACCGATCTCTCGCCTGACCTTATGATCCAGCCACAACGCTCTCCTCGTCCGGAGATGTCCAGCACGGAACCAACCACCCCAACTGCGCCAGCCCTTGCCGTCTGCCACCTCCACAGGACAGAACTAAACTTAAAACAGACAAACCAGCCTGTCCAAGTTCAGGCGACCAATTCTGACAATCCACTGGCCTCCGAGCTGCGGAT
This sequence comes from Esox niger, assembly GCA_016801105.1. Lineage (NCBI taxonomy): Eukaryota > Metazoa > Chordata > Actinopteri > Esociformes > Esocidae > Esox > Esox niger. The sequence continues at coordinate 31,437 of JACXGJ010003413.1, forward strand.
CCCGGCGAACGCTCACGGCGCTGCGGTGCTTGGCGGAGATTGCGCCCTGGAGTTTTCTGAGGAGGTGCAGGTGAATCAGTGTGTCTTCCTGGAAGAACATGTTAGCGGGGATGCTGCTGTACTTGAGTTGCACGCTGATCTTTCTGCCGGAGAACCAAAGTCATTTATAGAAGGGACCCATTCAGAAATTGGAATGGCTTCGCTGGCTGGGGGAGAATATGAGATTTATAGCTTTGTGGAGGAGGAGATTGCGACAGAGGTTGTCGAAGACAGGCTGTCTCTCTCCCCGAGCTATGAGGTAAACTTATTCACCCCAGTCATTGAACACTCTGAGAATTGTACTGCCAGTGAGAGACAAGACATACGCATATTGTCTTCCCCGCAAATGGCTAATGACGACAGTCACGTCATCTTGCAGCAAGGCCCCCTTGCATCAGATCACGGCCTCTTAGAAATGGAGGTGTGCTCAACTGAATTCACCCCAACCATCTCCGCGCAAGACGCCAAGATGACCGATGAAGGGCAGAATTTCCAGCCCGAAAACCCAACTGCCAAAGTGTACTCGACGGAAGGATCGACATGTGTCCGTTTGATTCCGACTGGCCCTGTCTTAGATACGCCACATGTATGGACAAACACCGCTACAGAACCTACGGCTCCGTGTCTGGAGTCCGCCGAGGCTGTCCCAGACCACAGAAGGGTGAGCGTCTCCATGGCCGCCTCCTTCAGTGACCCACAAACGCTGCCAGGCCAGACTGGAAGGGGAGTGACAGCCAGTATGTCTTCCCTTGTCGTCCCAATGGAAGAATTGACAGAGGAGCTTGTAGAGTCAACTAGTCAGCGCTGCATGGAGGTCCTCTCCACCCCAGTCACCGTACATCCGGTAGAGAGCGAAGTGATGGACTGTCCTTCACTAAACCAGGCCCCGGGAGTAGAAAATACCACAATATCTGAGCCCTGTTCTTTGCCTCTTGACGGGACCAGCGATCGAGAGCCCCATCCCGCTGCCATAGAAACGCTGATGCAGATCCAGCAGGACATTGATTGTGCCGTTACTGTGACGACAGCCAAGGACAGCCCAGGGGCTACCCAGTGCGCACTCCCGCCCGGCATCATCGACCCCAGTCTGCTCATCCTAAACCCAGAGGGCACGGCCCTCCTCAAACACCCGCCCTCCTTCCTGTTGGGGACGACCAGGCCGCTGAGCGACAGCCTGTTACAGGCCGGCGGCGGCTTGGACACAGCGCCTGCGATGGAGTGCCTTACCGAAGCCGCGGCGGGACCCGCGCCGGCGTGCGTCTCCGTCGGCAGCCACGAAGAGTGGAGCGAGTCCCCTGCGGACGTGGAGCTCAGCGCAACATCGTCTGCTGCGCTTGCCGCAAACACCCCGTTCCAGCGCCGTCTCCCCCGTCTTTCTAACCCCGCGCCTAGCCAATCCGATGACGAGGCCTTAGCGCCGATCAAAGCGTCCCCCGTGCCGGCGGGGAGCGTTTCACGAACCCTAAACCTCGATGGCCACACGTCACCCTCAACCTCGGGCAGTGTGTCTCGGGCTAAGCTCTTCGGTTACTCCAGCGACGACGGCCAGGCCGGGCCTCCGCCGGTCATCCGGCCGCGGCTTGCCGGTGTGAAGGGCCCGGGGTTCAGCGGTGCCAAGGAGGAGAGCAGTGACGGAGAGGATGACCTGGCAGAAGAGGACAAGGCCAGCCACAGAAGCGTGGGTTCCCCTGGTGGAGTGGAGAGCAAGGTATGGCCCCCCCCCCAAAGTGCTTGTCCACGTTGGCATAGCTGTTTTCTCAGGTGTGCTGGCAAATCAGCCAGTAACTTGGATGTATCGGGGGACATTTTGCATAAAGAATAATAGTTAATTTAGCAGTTTTTTTTTGTTTTTGTTTGCCATACGTCATCTCCTTTGATAAAACAATCTATGTACCTGTTTTGTTTGTTGAATGCGTTTTTTTCGCTCACGTATGAAGAAGGCGATATGATGCTGGTTCGTATTGTGGTACGTTCGGTTCTGGACCTGAAACTGAAAGGGAGGGAAACGTATTTGGCAGTCAACATCGTTTTTGCGTCTGTAGTGGACTCTGGGTGTGTTAGGGAAGCATGCAGACACTTTGATTATTTTCTTTTTTTACTTTTTAGATTGATATTAAACATTTCTGGACCATGCTGTAGTACTTTATATTGAAATGGGAAGAAATACAGTCGCTTTCTAGCAATAAAGAAAATGAGCTCTTATTAACAAAGCAGTTTGATACATGCTTTGCTATTGGTCTGTTAACCAATTCACCATGCCAAGATGTCACCATATCAAACCAAAACTCCCCCCTATTGCAAACGAGCTGATTAGAGAGTCCTTAAATTGTACATTGATAAGGAAACACCACTGATTAGAGTTTAATAAGCACTTGTACAATATGATACAAAACAATGAGATGTATGCATACAACGACCATTTTATAATGCCTGTTTAACTTGCTTTCTTTGGTTTAGTTACATGTATTTTATATATTTATTTTTCTGGCGTAGGCCGTGTTTATCTGAATGAGGCAATTCCATGAAATAAATTTAAGGGCAAACCTACGAATGAAAATTGTCTGACTTTTATGAGCCATGATAATGACGGCAGATGAGAATGCAGGTGTGCTTTTGAACATACTTTATCAGGATTCAGCATGTTTTCACCCTCGTCTGACAGCATTCAGTTCACAGCACTCTAGTGTTCATTCATTTGTGATCATGCTTATGCCATGTTCTGCGTTCATTATAATTTTTTTATAATATCTTTAAGTTGGCCACATGTTACGCCGTGTGTGTTTTCCAGCATGAGCAGAGACAGAGCAGGCCAGACAGAGAGACCCTTTTCTCCAAGGTAAGTGGTGGGTGTCAGACAGCCCCCATAGGATCACTTGCAGAATGACCACTGATCCGTTATTTGGCTGACATTTCACACGAGATGGCAGGCGGTGCACGCTTTGAATGATTCTAGGTCATGGAATGTTCGGCGTTTAGTATTTGAGGCACCCATGTGAGTTAATGGGGTACGATCCATGGTATCAAAGACCTTTGTGGTGTTCTTGGTGTACTATATTACATTGAGAGATTCTAGCAGTTTATCTGCGTGTTTGTCTCTGTGAACGTAGACTCAGTCCAAAGTCCTCATTTCCTTTTCGACCATCTCTTCGCGTCTCCAGGTACGCCAGTGGATAGCTGACAGGGTCACGCCAAGTTCATCTCCCGTGTCTCCTGGTGCTGACCCCTCCTCCTCCAGTGACTGGACCCCCAGCACTACTCCGCTCCCTCTCCGAGGCGCCCATGGCAGGTTCCTCTCTCCTCCCTCCACGGGCCCAGGGGGTTCCTCCCCATCGGACCCGGTAACCCCCAATCGCCCTCGAATGGAGCGCCACGCCGACATGGCCGAGCTGGCTAAACACGTGAGTCGGGAGGGTTCGGTTTCTAAAATGGTTTGACGTGAGTTGCTTCATGAACCTACATGTCAGCTGTGTTGCTTTGTTGCTGTAGGAAGCGGAGATAGAGGGCAGAACCCTGGCACTGAAAAAGGAAGGATTCTGGTCAACGAAGCGACTGACCCGCTTGACGGAGCCAGTCCGAACCAAGGTGCACTGGGACTACCTGTGTGAGGAAATGCAGTGGCTCTCGGCAGACTTTGCCCAGGAACGAAGGTGGAAGCGAGGGGTCGCGAGGAAGGTGAGAGGGTTTCCAACGTGAAGTTTCAGACTGTTTTCAGCCTTGTCTGACAGCATTCACTTCACAGTACCATGGTGTTGACCCACTGGATGAGCACTGTGAAGGCTCAGCGCCGGTCCTCACGGTACCCTGGACAGCACACGGTAGCGTTCCTTATAGCCCCGCACAAACACACCCAACTCAACTCATTCAATCGGGTGTGCTTGGCCGTGGGCTACTATAGAAACGTGTGCTGTCTGGGGCTCTTGAGGTGGGCATTCATCCGAATTGTCGTAAGTGAAGCCGAGATATCGGGTTCACCTTTTGATTGGTTTATTGCTGCTGCCGTTGAAGGTTAAATCCAAGAATTTCCAAGGACCAAGGATATTTATGTTATACAGTTGATATGTATTGTCATATACAACAGATGTATGTGATATATGTCATATACCGCAGAGCAGTGAGTTCCCATGTAGGTCAGTATAAAAATGTACACAGTCGTAGGTTTGAGTCGGTCTGGAGAATCTTCTAAATGACTTTTCCCAGGTGGTGCGGATGGTGATGCGCCACCATGAGGAGCTGAGGCAGAAGGAGGAGAAGGCCAAGAGGGACGAGCACGCCAAAATCAGACGGGTCGCCTCCAGCATTGCCAAGGAGGTCCGGGCCTTCTGGAGCAGTGTCGAGAAGGTGGTGCAGTACAAGCAGCAGTCCCGGCTAGAGGAAAAGAGGAAGAAGGCTCTGGACCTCCAGCTGGACTTCATTGTGGGCCAGACGGAGAAATACTCCGACCTCCTCAGTCAGGCCCTGGAAACGGCCCCGGCTGGGATCAGTGAACCTGCGTCCTCACCGCCCAAAAAACATCATCCACCTGCTGCGGATGAGGAGGGTGAGCACGGGGTTACTTAGCTGATGTTATTTTTTGGGGGTGTGGGGGGGGGTCCTCGTTTAGGCTCTTAGGTAACTACCTGTGATAGCGGATATAAGGGGGGGTGGTGTAGCTGCTGGCATGTGACTGAGTGTGTGTTGTACGTCCTGCTCCTACGCCCCACGGGGACTGCAAATTAACAGGGTGGGTGTGTAGCTTCGTGACCTTGACAAAATGCTCATTTAATACATTAGTACAAATCGTACTTTGTGAGATTGAGCTGCTACAGGAGCACTCTGCAGTGCTCCATTAACAACTGGCACGGTCAGAAATGCCTGCCCAGCCGTGAGCTTTGCCGGTCGGCTCTATACCTCGGGGCGTGGGCAACGGCTTACAAACGGCCAATCGCTGTGGGTGCAGAAAGTCACTGGAGATGATCGTTGACTTTGGTACGAGGGACACCTCCACTGCCAGTGAGGGGTTTCATCATGCAGTTAGGCAGTTATTGCATGTCTGGAGTGCAGCGACAGTTCAGTCTGCAGGCGTGACTAAGCGTAATCATGTCCTGGCGTCTCGCCGTGAGGCAGCCACGTTCTCTGAGTTAATCTGGCCTGGGCGCAGACCCAAGTTCCGTGTGGCATGGTTCCTCCTCGTGCGGCGCGGTTCCTCCTCGTGCGGCGCGGTTCCTCCTCGTGCGGCGCGGTTCCTCCTCGTGCGGCGCGGTTCCTCCTCGTGCGGCGCGGTTCCTCCTCGTGCGGCGCGGTTCCTCCTCGTGCGGCGCGGTTCCTCCTCGTGCGGCGCGGTTCCTCCTCGTGCGGCGCGGTTCCTCCTCGTGCGGCGCGGTTCCTCCTCGTGCGGCTGCCAATGCAGCCCTGTGATGAGTGGCGCTCCCGTTGCCATAATCAGGGGCTCAGTTTTTGTCTTGTACCTCTCCTGGTTAGGGTTAGGGAGACGCTGCGCTGCACACACACCCAGGCGGTCAAGGCGTGAACCGGGACGCCTGCGGTGGAAAGGCATGGTACAATATTTCAATGAAATGAGTAGACCCAAAACGGAATTTCCAAGTGAGGTCGATGCATGTTTAAGGCCGTTGGCGTACGTTTGGGCCGAGTCGAACACAAATAAATGGCTTGCTTTACGCTGGTGGTCTGAATGCCCGGGTGTATTTAAGTAGGCCAATGAGTCTCCGGGGGGGTCTGATATCAGGCCAATATCGCGGAGTCTGGACGAACTGCCTAGCTGTGCTATATTTGCAATATACCATGAGCTCCTGAGATGCTTTGTGGCTATTTTCAAATGTTTTGCCAGCACAATAAAAGTGGTTAAAAGTCATTTCCTTATCACAGTGATCTGTACGGTCTCTTATAAATGGGGCAGTTTAAATCATGAATGTCGATTGGTTGATAGTTGCGGTGTATGGGACTGTATACCACGGGAATACGACATCACATCACTTTTTACCGCAATGCGCCGTACCTGAAACTTAGCGCTTAGCCGTGATATATCAGCATTCAGGATTCAAAGCACCTGGTTTATCTATCTATAATGGGTAATGGTAAAACATTTCTCCCGTTAATCTTTTCATCTCGTAGCCAGTGCCTCGTACATTTTCCCAGAATACATAATTAAGCAATAAAGCAAGTGCGAGTTTGCAGTGTTGCGGAAGGTCTAGTGGAGCGATCCGTCAAACTCTTCCTTCATTATTAAATTACAGCCATGAGGAGTTGCCGGTGGGACATGTAATGGCTTTATGGCCCAGGTCTACCAACCAGTAGGCCCCCTTAACACTTCAGCCTGTGTGTCTCAGGCCTTGTTTGGTTGTGAGACAATTTGAGCGGACCGGCCCGCTTGGCCGAGTCAGTGGATACACCTGGGCCTCTGTTTTGCGTCCATGTTTCCAGAATCTACATGGATGTTTTTATTCTCCAGCACAATCTGTGAATGGTGGTTTTGTGGAATTCGATTCCACCTGATCTAGAGCTAAAAAGTCAAGATTAGTGGAAAGTCACGATGGGAATTAATCTTGGCCTTCAGAACTGACCCATGGTATTGTAGGCTATAAGCTTTTTTTAAAACCCTTGGTCGGGTTAGGCTGAATGTACTCAAGTACATGTCAGAAATACCACTCCATTTGTCTGACTGTACTCCTTTCTCTCCTTCACTAGTTGGCACTTTCTTTGGAAATGTGTGTTAGTGCGTTTGAAAGTAGCCTGAGGCGACTCTTGTTATCCTTTCCAAAAATTGAAGCATCACATCCAAAGTCGAAGTTAACCCCTGGTGTTCTCTGCCGTGAGGAGGCCATGCACGGAAGAGACTTTGTGTTGGTTGTGTGGTGGTACTTGAACAAAAACCACGCTGAATAATTTGCTGCACAATTTACTAATGACGATATTTTGTCATGGCAACGTAAACTGATGGATTTGTCCTGGACAAGTGCGCCTGTTGGCAGTCTAGAAAAGTTTTAAAAGATAAAATCGCATTCCATAATGCTTTCATTTCAAGGAGCAGATCTAATGGTGAAGTCTGGAGTGTACTGTCCCTTTTTATAGACTGGCCATATGGGGACCAGAGCTAACTCTCCTCTCTTCCTTCTGTTCGTCTGCAGATAGAGACTTTGAGCCTCCATGTGGTGAGGAGGAGGATGACGAGGAGACCATCGACGTGGAGGAGGCGCAGGATGGCAACGACGCTGAGACCCAGAGGAGGGAGATTGAGCTGCTAAGACAGGAGGGGACCATGTCATTGGCAGAGCTGCTGAGCACCCTCAAAAGGCCCCAGTCACAGGTGGGTCCCGCTCTCAACCGGCCCCAGTGACGGGCGGGTCCCGCTCTCAACCGGCCCCAGTGACGGGCGGGTCCCACTAGCACCGACAGAACAGAGCACCTCTGTCATATACTTTCACACTTCCTGCTGCATGGTGCAAACTCATTTAGCATATTATAAATCTGTTGTAAATTGTGTAATTTGGTGGACACTGACTTTCCTCCTACCCAGGATTCAGAGGATGAAGAGGAGTGCTCAGACAACTCGTCCACGATGGTGGACGAAGACGAGGAGTTCACAGCCAACGAAGAGGATGGTGAGTCCTTGCGGTGGATGTCCCATGCATGCAAATGAGCTCACTTGTCAATGTATTGACGGGGCTGCGTGTGTGGTGGCATAATTTCTCCCTGTCTGCGTTGCTCAGCTGAAGACGAGGAGGACACCATCGCAGCCCAGGAGATCGTGGAGGGGGAGGCCGATCACACCAACGAGCTGGATGACTTGGCCAAGGAAGGTAAGCGCCCACAACGCTCCAATTACCAAACGGCCACAATCCAGAGCTTCGTTTAGTGTCCTTTCTTCTTCTTTTACATGTACTCCAGCGGCACCGTCTGTTGCCACAACGTCCGTTATTCACACCAGTCTCGATTGTCTTCTTCTACCTCCCAGGTGACATGAGTATGGAGGAGCTGCTGGAGAAATACAAAGGAGCGTACGCCTCTGATTTCGAGGAGCCCTCGACATCTGCCTCCCCCGCTAGCTCAGACCAATCTGAAAATTCTGGAGACGAGGATGAGGAGGAGGAGGAGAGCGAAGAAGACGAAAGTGATGTGGAAAGCAACACCAACTCCTCCTCTTCAGGTATTAACCCCTGCATAAGAAATCCAGACGCTCCCTAACCTAGTAAAACCTATGGGAAGCTTCACACAGGGTAATCAGATTAAACTTTAAATAATTGTAAGTCCGAACTCGTTGCTGGTCTGACTCTCCGAGCTCTTTCTCAGGGAGAGCGAGGCAGAGCTGATGGGATTCTACCTCCCGTTGGTCAGTGCGCAGAGCGGTGTGCAGCCTGCAGTTTGACTGATGTTCCCTATTACCTGGGGCTGTCTGGCGTGCATACTGAGCTGAAGATCAATAACTGTCAAAGCAGTTACATGCTTAGTTATGCGCCTGAACGGGAAAAAAAGATGCATCATTTGTCGCAGGACATGTTATTCACTGAAGGTAGCAAAATGAGTTTGAAGCCCCTGTACTGTTAGAGTTAATTCTGACAGACGAGTCCTACATTTGGATCAATTCCAACTGTTCATTGGTGAACCAAGAGTTGACTCTTTGTTTTGACAAGTCAATTAGCTTGTATTTTAAACCAGGTATTTGTCCATAAATGGACAGAAAAAAAATAAAATAATAACAAAGGTCTTGAGAGCTTTAAAAAGCCTGCATTGCCAAAGCATAGATCATCAAAGAGCAACTAGAAAATAGACAGAGCTATGTCGAAGCATAATTTTACACTATGTCATGAAGTGGATGCAGTTGTTTCTGTTTCACATTTACATTTTTAAAACAAAGCCAATAGGCGTGCGTGCATGTGCACGTGCTTGTGTGTGTGTGAACAGGAATGATTAACAGGGCACAACACATTTAAAGCATCCTTCCCCTCGTCTAATATCTCTTGTATAAAAAGTGAAAGTACCAGAGGCTAAATCTAACGGGACACATCAGTGTTTACTGCTGTAAAGTGGGTCAAGTTGCTTGATCTTAGTCAATTTGGCTAAATTGTTGCTACTTGTAAATGTTCTGCCCTCTTCTATTTGCACTTCTGGTTAGATGCAACCTGCATTTCTTTGTACTGTACTCATACTCTTCAATTACAAAGTTGAATGTAACCTAAATCAGCCCTCTAAATCAGCATGTATCAAATTATCGTCCTATATAATGTTTACCAATTTTTGAAACCGTCATTTAGTTGGAGTTTTAGTTCCGCTACTGTGTTTCACCTAGATAACATTGCCTAATCATAGTACCTCTCTTTTGAGTGCTTTTCAACACCAACGTATTCCTCCATTTCACCAATGTGGACAACTGTTGGATTTCAGTGTACAGTTGTGAAAGCTTGTTGGGCGTGCACACCCCCTTGCCGGCTCTGCTGCAGACAGGAGAGAACGTGCGTGAATTTTAGGGGAACAGAGTCTGTTTAAGGGGAACTGGGAAATGAATGTCATGGTCACTAGGCCTGGAATACACCTGCGTTTTCACAAGGAACATCACAATCTCTGGCTATCATCCTGTCAGCACAATCTCAGCTCTATCCATCATAGCGATTGGATTTTATTTAGATCTGTTTGAATCCATGGGAATAAGCATTTCAGTCTTCATGACTGGGTGTTGTTCTGAATAGTCTGCTGTGAATGAGTAGGTGTAGATTTACCTCAGCCACACTGTTCACGTCCTCAATTTGACTTTCAAGCTTTCTGTCCTGACTATTTCTTGCTCACTACCCCCCCCCATCGATTCTCACCAGGCAATGAGGAAAGTGAAGAGGAAGAGGTCAGTGAAAACGAGGAGGACAGTGATGAAGACGAGTGTGACGAGGGGATGGAGATCTTGCTGAAGGAGGGCGACCACAGCCCCCCTCTCCCAGCCGGCCAGCGACCCAAGAAGGAGATCAGCCACATCGCCGCCACCGCAGAGAGCCTGCAGCCCAAAGGCTACACCCTGGCCACAACCAAGGCGAGTAACACATGTCCCACAGCACAGGCCCGATGGTCAAGCTAGAGAGAGGAAGTCCTCCACAGTTCGTCTGAGGTCTGAAACCGACATGGGACAGTCGTGTCAAGTATAAAAACGATTCCCTGTTTCAGTGTTGATCACTGTGTTGTGGAGAAAGACAAATGTAATGCGCGGAATGCTAACATAATGGGATTAGCACAAGGCAGGAGATCACAAGTCATTCGTAATGTAGATAATTGTGTAGCTTGATTTGGCTAAAAACAGTCTAAATAGGCAGGATGTCATTGGATGAGTACTTAGACATAGAGAAGGTTGTCCTCTTTGTTTTGAGAGTATTGTGAATCATTTTGCAGGTTTGTCACACACATCTTCAGTGACAGTTGTCCACAATTATCTGTTATTGTCAGTCAGTATTGTCATTTGGCTTCTATACATTTGGGCAGCCTAGTCTGGCCCATGTAGCTAACCTGAGTCAGGGGTGGGTTGGGACAGTAACATGCGTAGGCATGCAATTCTGACAGCAAATGTCTGAGGGTTTATACTATTCCCTGATTAGTTTTGAGCTCCCATGTCTCAGGCTAACATTAGCTTGTTGTTGATGTGCTCAAAAGAGGTACAGACAGCCTACCTGTTCCTGCTGATTTGCATGAGGGTTGGTTAGATTTATCAGGATTACTGTGGTATTAACATATTTGCAGGAATATTTTGGGATGTATTTTTTGGTGTTAGTTTTACCAGTACTTTGTGATGATCCAAAGTCATACTTTTGCTACTGCCGGCAAAAACACAGTTCAGTGATAACGATGTACACAAGGCAAATGGCTTGTGTACATCTAGGCCTACTGTAGATCTCTGATTGGCAATTGTCTGCTTGTCTGCCTGGAGTCTGGACTTGGACAAAATTGTCATGTTTTGTTATTTAATGCTGTGTTTGTCCGGAAGCACGGACTCTTTCATTTTCTATATTGCTATAGAATTTTCTCACACGGCTAACTCTGTCAATTCCAAACTTTCAATAAAATAAAATAAATACTTGTTGGTTTTATTTCTTAGGGCTGGATATGAAAAGATGTTATGATTTCAGAGTTTAGTGCTTAAGAAAGGTTTGGTATTGTTCTGTCATTGCCATATTTTCGAATAGATATTGTCTATTGTTTCTTGCTTATATTTACACAGAAGAAAATGCTGGACGTAACACCGAACATGTACATAAATATTAAATAAATTAGTCCCCCCCCATCCTGTCACCGTGATCACGTTGCCACCAGACACCACTAACGCAGTGAGCTGAGGTTCTACCGCTGTACCATCATATGTGGGGTTGGTCTAAATCCCCGCCTGTTATTGATTGCGTTACATCAACAGGTCAAAACTCCCATTCCGTTCCTGCTGGTGGGTCAGCTGCGAGAGTACCAGCACATTGGCCTGGACTGGCTGGTCACCATGTACGAGAAGAAGCTCAACGGCATCCTGGCTGACGAGATGGGCCTGGGCAAGACCATCCAAACCATCGCCCTGCTCGCTCACCTGGCCTGTGAAAAGGGTAAGATGTCACACGGCGGCGTTTCAGACAGTCGACCCGGCCGTCAATTTGTCACATACTAAATCCAGTTGGCTGTCCAGGTAACTGGGGGCCTCACCTGATCATCGTGCCGACCAGCGTGATGCTGAACTGGGAGATGGAGCTGAAGCGCTGGTGTCCTGGATTCAAAATCCTCACTTACTATGGCAGTCAGAAGGAGAGGAAACTGAAGAGACAGGTGAGCGGCTGAAAGGCCTCCCCAGGTCCCACTCACACCGGGCAATGGATCCAACGCACTCCTGCTCTTATTAACCCAGTCTCCACACTGTTCTGGAGAACCAAGCCAGTTTCATTAGTGTCTTCCCCAAACCCACTCCCTAAGAATTTGTTTCTTTGGCACCCTCTCTTCCTTTTTCCGAAATAATCTTCACCGAGGGTGGCCGCCTCGCCCCAAGTGGGACGTGTGTAGCTCAGTCGGTAGGACAGGAAGCTTGCATTTTTGGTCTCGGAGGCTGAAGTGGACCAATCAAGTGGCTGAGCCTTCTGAAAGCTCACGCCGAGCATCCTGTCTGTGGTTTGTCTTCACAGGGCTGGACCAAGCCCAATGCCTTCCACGTGTGCATCACCTCGTACAAGCTGGTGCTCCAGGACCACCAGGCCTTTCGACGCAAGTCCTGGCGGTACCTGATCCTGGACGAGGCCCAGAACATCAAGAACTTCAAGTCCCAGCGCTGGCAGAGCCTGCTGAACTTCAACAGGTCCGGGACTGGAGGGACAAGGGGCTTGTAGATGGCCAGTATAGCTGTTGCCAGGGAATGTCAACATTATTATTATTATTCATTATTATTGAAGGGCTTCTTTTTTGTGAATCTGTTATTAACCAATGTCAGCATAACCTCCAGTCTCCATAACACGTGTTCTCTGGTCACCTGCAGCCAGAGGCGGTTGCTCCTGACGGGCACCCCTCTACAGAACAGCCTGATGGAGTTGTGGTCCCTCATGCACTTCCTCATGCCGCACGTCTTCCAGTCCCACCGGGAGTTCAAGGAGTGGTTTTCCAACCCGCTCACCGGCATGATCGAGGGCAGCCAGGAGTACAACGAGGGCCTGGTCAAGAGGCTGCACAAGGTGAGGAGTCACTCCGGCGGAGGGCGGAGGATAGCGTCACCATGGGGTTGGTCAGGATACCGAGACGCCGAGGGGCTCATCGGCCGCTAAACAAGAATGCACGCTTACTCTGGTGTCTGTTTGTGAACCCGGAACGTCGACCCTCCCTTCTCTCCCTCCCAGGTCCTCCGGCCGTTCCTTCTGAGGAGAATTAAGGCGGATGTGGAGAAGCAGATGCCTAAGAAGTACGAGCATGTGGTCCGCTGCCGTCTGTCCAAGAGACAGCGTTTCCTCTACGATGACTTCATGGCACAGGCCTCGTAAGTATTTACAGGCCAGGCTGTGGGACCGCCGGAGGGCCCACTGGTTTAGAAGTTAGCCAGGAACGCATGACACCTTTGACCTACTCCTTGCTGGAGATTCTCCACAGAGCTCTGTGGTACTTTTCTCAGCGACTGTACAGTCAGTTTGCTTAGATCACGTACTAGTTACCATTGTTTTGGAATCGCCTTTTCGTGCTCTCACAGTACCTTCTCTTTCTCTCGCCGTGATGTCCAGCACTCGGGAAACGCTGGCCAGCGGTCACTTCATGTCTGTGATCAACATCCTGATGCAGCTTCGCAAAGTGTGTAACCACCCCAACCTGTTTGACCCACGGCCAATCCACTCCCCCTTCATCACCAAGCCAATCATATTCCACACAGCCTCCCTGGTGCAGCAGGCCCTGGACATCTCTCCGTTTAAGGTTTGTGGGTGGGTGGTTGGGTGGTCTGAGGATTACAGATGAAGAATTGTCTGTCAGTCATGTTTCATTCATGGGGGGGGGGGAAAGTGGTCCTGTCTGCTTTAACAGGCTGGTCCTCCAAACCCTAACCACCAGCCCCTCTACTCCCCCTCCCCAGCGCTGTGACCTGTCCATGTTTGACCTGGTGGGTCTAGAGGGCAGGGTGTCCCGGTACCAGGCCGACGTCTTTCTGCCCCGGCGGAAGGTCACCCGCCAGCTCATCCAGGAGGTCATGGAGTCCCCCGAGCCCCCGCCCCGCCCCAAACCCGTCCGCATGAAGGTGAACCGGATGTTCCAGCCGCTACCGAAGGCAGACGGTCGCACCATGCTGGTGGTGAACAGCCCCCGGCCCACCTGCCCCGTCACCCCTGCCACCCAAGCCCCGAGACCCCCTTCCATCCAGGATGGCACCTCGACCTCCACACCTTCATCACCGGCCCAGCAAGGTAGCAATTATGGGCTGGATTTAAAAAGTATACAACCTGAGTAGTACTTGTTGTGAACACGCCTTTACTTGTTGTCCCCCCCCCCACCGCCCCGGGAATCAAACTCCCAGTGCTGGCATTGGAAACGCCACTCTCTGGAGCCAGAGGCTCGCAGGACCCCGCTATGTTAAGGGTTTCTTGTGGGGACCACTGCGTGACCGCAGACGAACGCGTGTGTCCGACACAGTGTTGCTGAAACCCTGCCTCGTCTCGTTTCATGTAAACTCAGCGGTGTGTTCTGTGGCCCCCACCGGCCCGTCTCGCCCGCCTGCGCACCCCGGCGGCCCCTCCCCGATGCCAGTCATGACGGTGCGTCCGCCCACCACCTCCTGCACCCCCAAACATCCCACTCCTCCTCCCAGCAACCTGATGACCCAGCGAGTTCTGCTCAGCCCGGACATGCAGGCCCGGCTTCCCTGTGAGTACCTGCCGCTCTGTCGGGCTTCTGACATTTTATTAAATAAATGACCGTCTTTTCTTTGGTTACTCCTACTGGTGTACCGTCACTTATCGACCTCCTTGTCATTTCTTTAATTTCCTCACTGTGTGTTTCCGTCCCAGCCGGGGAGGTGGTGAGCATTGCTCAGCTGGCGTCGTTGGCCGGTCGCCCCGTTTCATCCTGCCAGGGCAGTAAGCCGGTCACCTTCCAGCTGCAGGGCAACAAACTCACCCTGTCTGGAACCCAGCTCCACCAGGTTCCCGTGGCCCCTCCACGCCCGGTACAAGGTCAGCGTGGGTTCAAAACTGGGCTTTTATAACAGCCTGAATACATATTCAGCCCCTTTTCAGCTAGAACAATTTAAGTTTTTTTTGTGTGATCATTGTACACCAGTGTGTTAAAAATATATTTTTTACTGCGGTGTGGGTGGTCCTCCCCCACAGGACTGCAGTTGACTTGAGTTTCTTTGTTTGTAGTTCAGGGTAAATAATAGACACAATCCAGGGGGAGATGTGATCACTGCCCAGAAATGTTTTTACCTGCTAAGGGGTGTGAATGACTGTCTAAACGAGGTGTATTAGTGGGTTTTATTGTTTTTGTTACACTCAGTCCACTGACAAACGTTGTGTTGCTATACAAAGTCTGACTGACACGGGTTTAAGATCGAGGCCACACTCCCTAAATCCAGCCCACTTTCCAGGCAGCCATTGTGGTTTTTATTCAGTGGAAAAGTACCCATCTCTATGCTGGGTTGACCATGAGTGACTTAACAGGGTTCTGACTGGTCTAGTTTGTACTGCGGCCTTTGCAGGAAATGTCATGCACCTGGTGACCAGCGGAGGGCAGCACCACCTCATCAGCCAGCCAGCCCAGGTGGCGGTGTTCAGTTCAGCCAGCACCCACGCCGCCGCCTCCCTTGCGCCTTCGGGAATCCAGCTGCCCGTCAACTCTGCGCAAGGTACCAGAGTGTGGTCACTGATCTGATTTCCTGGCTAGCTGTCATTTAACCTGTGCCTGTTGCCTGAGTGGTCCAGTTGCAGTCAAGAGGTTCTGATAATTCTTCCCTCCCCAGTGCCCACATCCATGGTGACTGGCTCTGGGATTGTGAAGATCGTTGTGCGCCAGTCGGGCAAGGAAGGAGTAGGTGTCCCAACGCTGGCTGTGCCCCCTTCGCCCCGGCTCGCCCCACAGGCATCATCCTCTACCCTCCAGCACCACCCCAACCCCGCTTTGAGAACTCATGCCCCCTTGCAGACAGCACATCGCCACCCTGGACCTGCCACCGCTCAGTACACCCTGGCCCCGCCCAGAACTCCTACCTCAGTCACAATTAGGACCTCCACTCCGGCGCCGCCTCGGACCTCCACTCCGGCGCCGCCTCGTACCTCCACTCCAGCGCCGCCTCGAATCCCTACTCCTGGCCCTTCACGAACGCCGGCCCCCCCTCGTACGTCTACGCCCGCCCCGCCTCGTACGTCTACGCCCGCCCCGCCTCGTACGTCTACGCCCGCCCCCCCTCGTACGTCTACGCCCGCCCCTCCACGTATTCCTACCTCAGCCCCCAGTCCGTCTCCCAACCCTCCGCTTGTTCAGAAGGCAGAGAAGGGCCCAGCAGAGACCAGCCTGGAACAGAAAGGTGAGGAGATGGAATCCAAATTAATAAATAAAACAGGCTCTTTATTTCCGGTCCTTACATTGAATATTTTTTCCCCCTCCGCAGCTCGTGTGAATTCTTCGTCATCTTCGTCTTCACGAGATGACAGCAGTGAAACAAAGTCAGCCGTTCCTAAATCGGGGTCCCATGTTGGTGGATTTGTCCCCCCTCGACCTCGGGCACAGCCACGTCCACCTCCTCGCTCCCCCTTCTTCATGGTACTTTCACTACGTCTGCTTCCATTTAAAATCTGTTATTCCTCTTCCTGCTGCTCGTTGAAGTCTCTTATGTTAGTTTTTTTATGTAAACCATAGTACCTTTTTAGTTTACCCACAACCAAACATTTAGCCGTTGTTGTCCAGTCAACTGACGACTGTCCCACCCCCGTCAGTCATGGCTGGCAGAGAGCCGCAAGAAGCAGCGAGACGGCCGGCTGACCCAGATCGTCCAGATCAACGACCTCCACTGCGGTGCCAGTCCGGTGTATGGCTACGAGGTGCTGGACTTCCTCACTTTCCTCCCAGGCCCCTGTCCCGCTCCGGCCCGCCGGGCCCTGGTTCAGTGGGGCAGCTCGGGTCACGCCGCCTGCCTGTTCGCCCAGTCCCGCAGCACCACCGACTACTGGGACCAGAGCCGCGCCCTGAGGGAGGCCATTCACACCACAGAGGACCGGCTGCAGCTCCTCCAGGATGTCATAGAAAGGTAAACTGCTGCTCCCCACCGCCTGGATCCACGAGGCCGTTGTTCTAGCACTTGCGCTGAGCGGTTCTCCTAATCACCAATCTGCTGTTGTTCTTCCAAAACGTTTTGTTTTCGTGGTTCTTGTGCCTCCTCAACAATATGCTCGTTTGTAAACACTTTGTGTTCTGTTTTCCTCCAGGTTTACGTTTGTGATCCCGCCGGTGGAGGCTCCGCCCATCACCCTGCACACCTGTCACCCTCCCCCATCTCTGAGCCACCAGCAGGCCATGTTCACCTCGGGTCTGTCCTCCCTGGTGGCCCCGCTGACCCGCAGTCTGCACCGCATCCAGTGCAACATGAGGACCCACTTCCCCGACCTCAGGCTCATCCAGTACGACTGCGGTGAGTCCTCGGGCTTCTGGTGACCTCGCCTCACTTGGGAAAACCTGTCGTTGGATCTCTGCATTCCTCATGCAATATCGCTGAGGAATTCGAAGCCTAAACGGCGCCGTCACGCTAGCTTTGCGATCTACTAGTTGAAGACATTGAGGCGTGTCTGAGAGGAGCCAAACCGGTCTACCTGCTTTTAACTGATGGAGCCGTTGAATAATAACGTTTGTTTGTTTGTTTGTTTCCAGGTAAGCTGCAGACCCTCCACACTCTGCTGCGGCGGCTGAAGGAGGGTCAACATCGGGTGCTCATCTTCACCCAGATGACCCGCATGCTGGACGTGCTGGAGCAGTTCCTCAACTACCACGGACACATCTACCTCCGCCTGGATGGCAGCACCCGCATCGAGCAGAGACAGGTGAGGCGTTCATGATGGCGTGACGGGATTCTGCAACTCATTCGGTTGGGATGAGCTTGGATGCAAGATGTTTCGGCAGGGTGTCTTGTGGTTTATACGCTGAATGGAATTCATCCCTGGTTTATTTAATGGCTGCGACTTCAACTGTTTGTTTAAAAACAAAAACAAAATATGGATTTTTTTTTGTTGTCCTTCACCCATCCGTTTCTCCTTCCTTTTTCCTTGCAGTCCCTGATGGATCGCTTCAACGCTGACCGAAGGATCTTCTGCTTCATCCTGTCCACGCGTAGCGGAGGCGTGGGCGTGAATCTGACGGGCGCCGACACGGTGGTGTTCTACGACAGCGACTGGAACCCGACCATGGACGCCCAGGCCCAGGACCGCTGCCATCGCATTGGACAGACCCGCGACGTCCACATCTACAGGTACTGAAAGCCTCGCCTGGCCCCACCAAGACGGAGTTTAAATCCGCCACCACGCTATTTCGCAACCCTAGCGCGTTCTTGGCTCTGGAGCTGTAGGTGTTTGGGGATGTCTGGGTTATTTTTTTATGTTTTCAGTCTTATGATGACAAGAGCTGGGGATTTGAGTTTAGTGCCAGGTATGTTGAGGCTTGACCCTTCACTGGCCAGTCAAATATGCTCCATGGAAAAATATGTAGATGCTTCAAGTTGTTAAAATGTAGTGTCTTTGGGTTACACTTTGTTTTGAGAGGCCCAATTTCCATCTGTAGGTGGTCTATAAATAGTTTGAACATTTGTTGACAGTACTAATATCTGGTAAGCCACTTGTTGGTGTAAAGGTTAGGGATACATTAAGATGAGGTTTTAGGGTTAAGGTTGGGGTTGGGGTTAGTTTAAATATTACTGATTGTCAGTAGATAATCTGTAAAGCATCTACAGACACACCTTTGGCGACTCACAATTGTTACCTAACTCTTCCCAAAGGATGAGGCTAGAATTAATCTGCATCTGTAAATGGGACAACTCTTCCCCTCCCAGGTTGATCAGTGAGCGCACGGTTGAGGAAAACATACTGAAGAAGGCCAACCAGAAGAGGATGCTTGGAGATATGGCCATTGAAGGAGGCAACTTCACCACCGCCTTCTTCAAACAGGTATGTCTTCCCGGATTAGAGTCTTTGACGTCACCCATTCACCCTGAACTGAGGGCCAATCAGAACTAACTGCGTTCCCCTCACCCGCTGTCAGCAAACCATCAGGGAGCTATTTGACGTGACGGAGGGGGAGAAGAAGGAGGCCGTGGTGGAGCTCACCGTACCCCAGCCAGAAGACGAGGAGGCGGTCAACAAACAGAGCACCACCATCCTGGAGCAGGTCAGTCGCATCGCCAACAGCGAGACACCGTGCGTATTGGCGGGTTAAATGGTGTGTTCAGAGCAGGTGTCTCTCAGACCATAGATGCCTGTTTATACCACACCATACAGCAACGGGAGTTGGGAAGAGACCTAGGCACTAGTAGCCCAGTGTTTAGACCAGCGCCGACTCATACAACTGGCATCTTTTTATATTAGTAAATGTTGCTGGGGGGGGGGTTGGGGGTCCAGCTGTCTGTACCTTAGTGAGGAGGGCTCTGGTGCTATTAACTGTATCTGTCACACAGGCCCTGTGTCGCGCTGAGGACGAGGAGGACATTGTCGCTGCCTCTCAAGCCAAAGCAGAGCAGGTAGCCGAACTGGCAGAGTTCAACGAGGCCATCCCATTGGACGAAGCCGGCGAAGGGCGGGACCCGGAAGAGGAGGAGCTTTCCAAGGCTGAGCAGGAGATCGCAGCTCTGGTGGAGCAGGTGACTGTTGGCCCCACTTGGAATCATGTCATGTTGAACACGTGTCGTTTTCTTTTTATTGAAACTGACAGACTGTTCTATACCTTCCATCTATCACAGCTTACTCCTATAGAGCGCTATGCTATGAACTTCCTGGAGGCCTCGCTGGAAGATGTGTGCAAGGAGGAGTTGAAGCAAGCAGAGGTAAGATCCATGCTTCTAATGGAGTTTTGGAGAGCTGGATGTGTGTCCACCCATTAGAGGTCGGGTTGTATTCATTCCGCCAAACGTATTCTGGGTGAATATTCAAAAAGAGACCCATTCCACTGTTCTCGCAGATGTGTCACAGACATTTTGCGTAATCACAATGCTGCCAGTATATGAACTCGGCTAATCTCTCTGATCTGTTCTTGCAGGAGCAGGTGGAGGCGGCCAGGAAGGGGCTGGACCAGGCCAAGGAGGAGGGCCTGAAGCTGCACGCGGGATCCTCAGATGACGACGATGAAGATGACTTCACATCGCAACCAGCGGAGGAGCCCTCGGTACCCGGTTCAGGCAGGCGCCCACGGAAACACCGAGAGAAAGGCGCCCCCTCCACCAGGACCAGCGGCAGGCTGAGGGGGGCCATGGCCACCTCCCCAGAGCCGGAGCCAGACAGAGAAATGCCCGACAGACTGCGTCCAGCGGCGAGGGGACGAGGGGGGACCAAAGACACCACCACCACTCCATCCCGCACAGAGCACCTCAGACCCCACGCCTCCAACAAAACTGCGACGACAACCCCTGCCTCTCCTTCCAGAGACTCCAGCCTCAAATCCGGGTCGGCAGTGCTGCCTCTCCGTAACAAGGCCCACTCCAGCTCAGTGCCTTCCACTGCCACTAGTCCTCCAAGTGGGAAACCGGAGACAGGGGAGTCTGAAACACGGTCGCCCAGAATGGAGAAGGGGGTGAATGTCTCGCCAGAGTCCACGTGTCCTGTAGACCACCAGTCGTACTCTGCCCAGGCCAGGGATGATGACAGCAGAGACCAGGAGTCCCTGTTGCCCCCCTTGGCGTGCTCCCGGTCGCCGCGCAAGCGCCAGTCTGCCGATGGGGAGGTCCTGCTGGGCCTTCCGGAACATTCCCCGTCGGCCAAGGTCCTGCGAAAGCTGCCTGGTCGCCTGGTTACAGTGGTGGAGGAAAAGGAGCCCAGGAAGAGGAGGAGGAGAGGCAGCGGAACGGGAGGGGGCTCATCCGAGGAGATGGAGCATGCGGAGTCGGGCCGAGACTCTACACCCCTGACCCCGGACAAAACCAATCAGATCCCCAGAGGGCCCGCCTTAAAATACTTCTCAATGACCACCAAACTCGCAGAGGACCAAGAATTCCCCTCAACACTCACTCTTCCCCCCCGAAGCTTCCCCCCTTATTCCCCGCCCCACCACTCCCCTGACATGCCGGTGCTGAGGAACCTGCCGGTGCGACAGCGTCTGGAGAGTGAGTCTCGTGTGGCGGCCCAATTAGGGGAGCAGGGGCTGGGTCGAGGCAGGGGAGGGAACTACCACAGGAAAGTAGACGTTCAGCCCGGAAAAGACTGCAATATTTCCCCAGGCACTAATGTCGCTAACTCAACACCGCCGGTGAAGCGCAAGAGGGGCCGACCACCCAAGACTCCTCCTAGGGTGGCGGAACCGCAGCCAGAGCAAGTATCCCTTCCCCAGCCCACCTCACCATGTTGGAAGGTTAGTCCCCCACTCTCCCCAAAACGCAAGAGGGGTCGTCCTCGCAAGGACTCCACAATTGTAACAGAAGCCGCAAATGCAGGGCAGAAGTTGAACCCCACCAGCAATGCCAGCCAAGCTGCTTCCCTGAGGTCAAACCCTCCCACCGCTGGCACCAATACCAGCCAAGCTGCTTCCCTGAGGTCAAACCCTCCCACCGCTGGCACCAATACCAGCCAAGCTGCTTCCCTGAGGTCAAACCCTACCACAACTGGCACCAATGCCGGCCAAGCTGCTTCCCAGTGGAACACTGCAGCTGCTGACACAAAGGCGACAGCCCCGTCTGCCTCCACTCAGCCTGAAACTGTGGCTTCCACTGCTGTCTCCACCAGCCAAGGCACTCTGTCAACCAAAGCAGTAAAACCAGACACTAAAACTGAGGCTGCTACCAAAACCACAATTGCTATTCTTGCGCCAAGCCCGGCTCAAGTGTTTCCCACACTGCCTGTCCTTGCGCCAAGCCCGGCTCAAGTCTCGACCGTAATGGCCGTCCTTGCTCCTAGCCCGGCTCAAGTCTCGACCGTAATGGCCGTCCTTGCTCCTAGCCCGACTCAAGTCCCTCCCACAATGGATGTCCGTGCGCCAAGCCCAGCTCAAGTTCCCATCGCAATATCTCTCCCAAGCCCAACCACAGTCCCTGCCTTAACCTCAGCCTCTGTTCCTTCCTCTGACTCACCCATCACAAACCTACCCACAGTTTCCACAACAAGGCAGACTCTTGGCCCTGCCTCAATTTCCAACTCTGGTCACATTCGAATTCCAACTGCAGTCCTCACCTCAACGCTGGCCCAGTTCCTTACCTCAAGGCCCAGGGTCACCACTTCGCCACCAATCTCCATAACAACGACCACAGAAATTTTCTCCCCTTCTGCCAACGAGATTACCACTCTTCCCCTCACCCAAATCACTATCCCTACAACAAAACCTACCCAAATAACCCCAAATGCCACATTAGCCTCTAGTTCAACAGCCACTCCCACTCCAACCCAAATACTCACAAATGTCATACCGACCGCTTCTCTGGTAACTGTCGCAGGCCATGTACCATTACTTACTAGCTCTAACACAAGCTTGACTGCAAGTCTCCCCACCCTAGCATCAACCAGGCTCGTCAATAACCTGACAGTTGTCACAGATCCCTCGCCAAACACAATTATCCCAACAACAGCTAAACCAGCACCTATGCAAATTTCCACACCAGCAGCTACGCTAGCTCTTACACCAACGGTCACAACAATTCCTATACAAGTACCTACAAAAACCATAACACCACCCGTTACACCAGCACCAGTTATCACAAATGCTACACCGGCCACAACCATCAAACCAACAGCTACACCAGGCCCTACACAAACTACCACCACATCTGCCGTTCCAAATCTCAGCACAATTCCAGAAGCTTCTCTGACCACAGCCGTCACCATGGTTAGCTCAGCCGTTACCACAACCATCACACAGACACCTCCCCCAGTCTCTA